>CAJNJA010080785.1:0-20960 GCA_905231915.1 Symbiodinium necroappetens | reverse complement strand
TCAGTCCGTGACATCGTGTTTGTCTCGATTGTGTTGTCCATGTCATTGGCTATGCTGAATCCTGGGGATTGCGGGTATCTGGGCAGGTGTCAGTCCGTGACATAGCCAGGGCTTGCACGTATTCATTGTCCTCAAAGAAGGGAGGACAGTCATAGGAGTTGTGAAAGCAGTTTCTGTTTTATACACTTTGCAAGCCGATCATTGCTAGACTTGCAAAGAGCTCCATACCGCGTGGTGTTTGGGCAATGATCCAGTGGCCCTCCGTCAGCTTCCATCCTTCTCTTCAGTCCTTTTCAGTTGTGGCCATTGTGTCGCACGAATCCCCGGAGCCTGCGTGGTGTCTGGGCAGGGTGTTGATTCAGTGACCTTTCATCACTTCCGTCCGTCTCTCTCTTCCATCTTGGCCATTGTGTCGCACGAAACCCTGGAGCCTGTTGGTATCCGGGCAAGGTGTTGATTCAGTGACCTTTCATCACTTCCGTCCGTCTCTCTCTTCCATCTTGGCCATTGTGTCGCACGAAACCCTGGAGCCTGTTGGTATCCGGGCAAGGTGTTGATTCAGTGGCCTGTCATCACTTCCGTCCGTCTCTCTTTTCCATCTTGGCCATTGTGTCGCACGGAACCCTGGAGCCTGTTGGTATCCGGGCAAGGTGTTGATTCAGTGGCCTTTCATCACTTCCGTCCGTCTCTTCGGTCCTTTGTAGACTTTGGCGTTGTGTCGCACGAAACTGCTTAACTCCAAGCAAGGGGTCCAGTTCAGTTCAAATCCCCTGCTCAGATGGAATAGGAGGTGCTTTCATTACCGGGCCTGCGCGGAGGCAAGAACTGGGTACTTTGGCAGCGCTTGTGGGTCTCGTCAGCCTGCGGGTACTTTGGCAACGTCGTTGGTCTCGCCAAGCTTTTAATGTCTTGGGTCGTTTTGATCCAAAGGCCTGCAGGTACTTTTGCAACCTCGTTGGTCTCGTGAGGTCTGTCACGTTGTTCGATCGTGTTGACCCAAAAGCCCACGGGTACTTGGGCAATGCTTGTGGTCTCGTGAGGCTTGTCATGTTCATGTGTTTGGTCGTGTGATTTCATGGCCTTTGGGTGCTTTGGCAGCGTTTTGGGTCTCGTCACCGTTACTGGTCTCGTCAGGCTTATTTTCGAAAGATATTGAAGACTGGCGTGGACGGGTCCAGAATCTCGCAAATGTCCTGCATCGTGAGATCAGCCACCGCACGAAGACATCAACTTGATGATTGTCAGGCAGGTCTTCCGGAGCCGATTTTCTGTAGGTTGTTGTCAGAGTGCATAGGTTTGGGGGTATGTTCTTTAAAGGATGTACAGCCCTTTACGGATCCTTTATGGTCAGCAGCAGCAGCGGCATGTTTCTTCTGAGGGCTCGTGAAGGCCCAGATGCCGGTGTGCTGGAGGAGCAGGATGTTGGGAAGGCCATCTGCACGCATCTGCACCTAGTTCTTCTAATTGCTTTAGAGCCGTAAACCTTCAGACATCTTCGGACCCCAACCCCATGGATTCGTTTCGTCACTGCACCGCTGGTGGACTCCGCCTCTGTCTTTTGTTCATGTTGCTTACTTGACTTGCTCTGAACCCCTCAAACCCCACTGCGAAACACCTTCCTGGATCCTTAAAACTAGATCCTTAAAAACACAAGCTAAACCTGAACCCCTGAAAAGCGTTACAGAAGTTGCCTAAAACCTCAACTCTAAGAACCCCAAAATCTGAAGCGATAAGCGTGGACCTTTAACCCTAAACCCTGCAAGTTTTTACCCGTGCAACATACGATTCAAACGCTGAGTTGGTCTCGTCAGGCTTGTCGTGCACAGATTTGGGGTCTCCTTGCTTTCAAGTGCATCTGTTTGGGCATAGGAGTACATAGGTGGGTGCAATGAATTGCATCTTGGAACAGTCAGCAGAGACATGTTTCGGATCCACGGCTTGAATGAGCGCTCGTGTTGTGCAATCTCACCAAACACAAACGCTTCCTCCTGACCGGTGACTCGTGAGGCCTACGCTCTGTATGCATCGCCCGGCACCACTCATGCAACAAGAAACACCACCCAAGTCCAAGTCCAAATTTTTTTTTGCGGCAGTTGCGGTGACATGCCAACTTCTTGAAGTTCTGTGGCTCATTGCGCCCGCCTGCCTCCATGCCGGCACACCCTCGGCGAGGCCCGTACAAAGGAGGGGTATTCTTTTTGATTTTTTGTGGCTTTGTCTTTTTGCCTGCAGTCGCTGCTCTGTGATGAGTTGTTGTCCATGGGGGCTGGCGGGCACGGTGGGCGCAATGAATTGTTTTTTTGCCGCAGCTGCGTGGCAGCACGTGGCTCGGGTTGGCCGGGAGAGCCGAATGCCAGCATACTGTGGACTTGGACTTGGCTGTTTTGGGCTGCGTGTGCTGCTGCAAGTGCTGTGCCGGACCGTGCGAGCGCGTGGCGATTACCGTCCACGGCAAACACATGTCGCGCTGCGAACCGGTGGCAGCACGTGGCGAGCAAGACGGCTAGTGGCAAGTCAAACCCTTTGTCCAGTAGTAGGGATCAGTTGCAGCGACAGTCAACCACAAAGAGATTCAAGCTGGTCCGCGAGTGTCTTGCTCGCCACAGCTATGCCATGCTGCTTTTCTGCGAAACTCAGAACACTCCCATAAGGCGACCTTCCGATTCTGCCACGGCGTTTGTCGTGGGCTGGCCTCTAGGAAGAATCACCGGGCAGGAGTAGTTTTGATGTCGCAGGGAGGGTGGCTCCGGTGCAGCAAGTGTGGCGAGTGTCCGGTGACATGTTTGAAAGGCAATTGCCTCTGCCGCAAGACAATGGACATGGGCTTGGTTGGTTTTGACAGCAAGCCCTGTGCCGAGATGGGCGAAGTATACCCACGATTCTTGTCTTTTTTTTGCGGGTATCGTTACGGGCTTCGAGCCTGCAACGAGCATGTTATCCATGGGTGTTGGCGAGGGGCGGGCTGGACGGCGGTAGTGGAGCTTGCCAAAGAGTGCCTGGTCGCTGCAGGCGTCACATCGCCAAGGGGAGTGCTGTAAAACTGTGGACTTGGTCAGCTTGCCGCACGGAGAAGCTTGAGGCTCCCTGCCGGCCCGGAGTGGCTTCGATGCTGCGTGTGCGGCCAATTGTCTTGAGCCCCGCAGCGATGCGGCTTACCTGCGAATCTCAAA
This sequence comes from Symbiodinium necroappetens, assembly GCA_905231915.1. Lineage (NCBI taxonomy): Eukaryota > Dinophyceae > Suessiales > Symbiodiniaceae > Symbiodinium > Symbiodinium necroappetens. Next base: position 17,790 of record CAJNJA010080785.1, on the reverse strand, counting down.
ACAACAGACTCCAGCATCTTGCGTTTGCAATGTGCCGTGCCTGACATTGCGACAACCCAACGATTCACCGTCAGCTCTAAACACGTTGAGAAAAGCAAGACTAATAGTTATAGCCGAATTCATTGCCACTGTCCAATTCAGAAAGGCTATCCGCGAAGGGGCTTACAAGCCGGCCGGGAGTGGCTTCCGTGCAGCAAGCGCGGGCCAGTGTCCTGCGTTGTGCCCGGCCGTGCGAGGTCCCAGTTTTCAATAATATCTGGTTGCTGTCGCTGCCCTAGCTGTGATGAGTTGTTGTCCATGGGGGCTGGCGGGCGCGGCGGGCGCAATGAATTGCAATGAATTGTTTTTTGCCACAGCTGCGATCCGGTGGCAACAAACCACAAAGAGATTCAAGCTGGTCAGCGCGCAAGTGTCTTGCTCGCCACGGCTATGCCATGCTGCTTTTCTGCGAAACTCAGAACACTCCCATAAGGCGACCTTCCGATTTTGCCTCGGCGTTTGTCGTGGGCTGGCCTCGCCGGGAGAGTGGTTCCGGTGCAGCAAGTGTGGCGAGTCTCCGGTGACGTGTTAGAACAGGCAATTGTGTTTGCCGCAAGACAATGGACATGGGCTTGGTCGGTTTTGACTGCAAGTCCTGTGCCGAGATGGGCGAAATACCCACGATTCCTTGTCTATTGCTAGGGTTTCGAGCCTGCGACGAGCATGTTATCCATGGGTGTTGGCGAGGGGCGGGCTGGACGGCGGTAGTGGAGCTTGCCAAAGAATGCCTGGTCGCTGCAGGCATCACATCGTCGCAAAAGGTAGTGCTGTGGAACTGTGGATTTGGTCATCTTGCCACACGGAGAAGCTTAAGCCTCCTGGGGCCAATTGTCTTGAGCCCCGCAGCGATGCGGCTTATTTGCGAATCACAAAAAAAAAGAGACTCCAGCATCTGCGCTGCCCAATGTAGGCTAGGACTTGATTGCTATTGGCTGCACGTGCCGCCCGAGCCCTTCACGATTCAGTGTTATAGCCGTCGAGGGTTTCGGTGTCTGGCCGAGGGTGGAGGCAAATGGGCGCAATGAGTTGCAATGAATTGTGTTTTCCTGCCGCCGCCAGATTGCGCACTTGGACTGGACTTGTGGACTGGCTGCTTTGGGCTGCAAGGGCCGCTACAAGTGCGGCTGCAATGTGCCGTGCCTGACCTTGCGACAGCCCAACGATTCACTGGCAGCTCTAAACACGTTGAGAAAAGCAAGGCTAATAGCGCAATGTAGGCTTGGACTTGTGGTTGCTGCACGTGCTGCGCCCGGCCGCCCGAGCCCTTCACGTTTCAGTGTTATAGCTGTCACGAGTTTCGGTGTCTTGCCGAGAGTGGAGGCAAATGGGCGCAATAAATTGCAATGAATTGTTTTCCTGCCGTGGCTGGGATTGGACGGCGTGCCGCCAGACTGCGCGGACTTAGAGTGCCTGCTTTGGGCTGCAAGTGCGGCTGCAATGTGCCGTGCCTGACCTTGCGACAGCCCGACGATTCACTGTCAGCTCTAAACACGGTGAGAAGCAAGGCTAATATATAGTGAGCCGAATTCATTGCCACTGTCCAACTCAGAAAGGCTAGCCGCCAAGGGGCTTACAAGGCGGCCGGGAGTGGCTTCCGTGCAGCAAGCGCGGGCCAGTGTCCTGCGTTGTGCCCGGCCGTGCAAGGTCCCAGTTTCCAATAATATCTGGTTGCTGTCGCTGCTCTGTGATGAGTTGTTGTTCATGGGGGCTGGCGGGCGCGGCAGGCGCAATGAATTGCAATGGATTTTTTTTTTTGCCGCAGCTGCGATCCGGTGGCAGCACGTGGCTCGGGTCGATCGGCCGCGTCAGCCACCAGACTGTGGGCTTCGGCACTTCTGTTTTGGGCTGCGTGTGCTGCTGCAAGCGCTGTGCCGGATCGTGCGAGCGCCTGACGATTAACACCTGTCGCGCTGCGAGCCGGTGGCAGCACGTGGCGGTGGCGGGCAAGGCGGCTAGTGGCAAGTCAAACCTTTGTCCAGTCGGGGCCAGTTGCAGGGATAGTCAAGCACAAAGAGATTCACGCTGGTCCGCGAGCAAGTGTCTTGCGTGTCGCAGCTATGCCATGCTGCTTTTCTGCGAAACTCAGAACACCCCCATATAAGGCGACCTTCTTCTGATTCTGGCTCGGCGTTTGTCGTGGGCTGGCCTCTAGGAAGAACCGCCGGGTAGCTGTAGTTTTGATGTCGCAGGGAGAGTGGCTCCGGTGCAGCAAGTGTGGCGAGTGTCCGGTGACATGTTAGGAAAGGCACTTGCGTCTGCTGCAAGACAATAGACTTGGGCTTGGTTGGTTTTGACTGCAAGTCCTGTGCCGAGATGGGCGACATACCCACGCTTCCTGTTCTGTTACGGCTTTCGTTACGGGTTTCGAGCTTGCGACGAGCTTGTTATCCATGGGGTTGGCGAGGGGCGGGCTGGATGGCGGGAGTGGAGCTTGACAATGAATGCCTGCTCGCTGCAGGCTTCACATCGCGAAGGGGAGTGCTGCAAAACTGTGGACTTGGTCAGCTTGCCGCATGGAGAAGCTTGAGGTTCTTGCCGGCCCGGAGTGGCTTCGATGCTGCGTGTGCGGCCAGTTGTCGATCTTGAGCCCCGCAGCGATGCGGCTTACGTGCGAATCTCAAAACAACAGACTCCAGCATCTGCGCTGCGCAGTCTACAAGCCTGGACTTGTGAGATTGCTTTTGGCTGCACGTGCTGAGTTCGGCCGCCCGAGCCCTTCACGACTCAGTGTTATTAAGCCGTCGAGGGTTTCGGTGTCTGGCCGAGGGTGGAGGCAAATTGGTGCAGTGAGTTGCAATGAATTGCTTCCCTGCCGCCGCTGGGATTTGACGGCGTGCCGCCAGACTCTGCGGACTTGGACTGGCTGCTTTGGGTTGCAAGTGCGGCTACAAGTGCGGCTGCAAGTGCCGTGCCTGACCTTGCGACAGCCCGACGATTCACTGTCAGCTCTAAACACGGTGAGAAGCAAGGCTAATATATGGTTAGCCGAATTCATTGCCACTGTCCAACTAGCCGCCAAGGGGCTTACAAGGCGGCCGGGAGTGGCTTCCGTGCAGCAAGCGCGGGCCAGTGTCCTCCGTTGTGCCCGGCCGTGCAAGGTCCCAGTTTCCAAAAATATTTGATGAATTTTTTTGCCGCAGCTGCGATCCGGTGGCAGCACGTGGCTCGGGTCGGCCGGGTCAGCCGAGTGCCACCAGACTGTGGACTTGGACTTGGCTAGAACAGCAGGCAATTGTATTGCCGCAAGACACTGGACTTGGGCTTGTGGTGGTTTTGACTGCAAGTCCTGTGCCGAGATGCCACGATTTTTTGTGTCTGTTACGGGCTCCGTTACGAGTTTCGAGCTTGCGACGAGCTTGTTATTCATGGGTGTTGGCGGGGGGCGGGCTGGATGGCGGGAGTGGAGCTTGACAATGAATGCCTGCTCGCTGCAGGCGTAACATCGCAAAGGGGAGTGCTGCAAAACTGTGGACTTGGTCAGCTTGCCGCACGGAGAAGCTTGAGGCTCCTTGCCGGCCCGGAGTGGCTTCGATGCTGTGTGTGCGGCCAATTGTCTTGAGCCCAGCAGCGATGTGGTTTACGTGCGAATCTCAAAACAGCAGACTCCAGCATCTGCGCCGCGCAATCTGCAGGCTTGGACTTGTGAGATTGCTTTTGGCTGCACGTGCTGCGCCCGGCCGCCCGAGCCCTTCACGTTTCAGTGTTTTAGCCGTCGCGAGTTTCGATGTCTGGCCGGGGGTGGAGGCAAATGGGTGCAATGAGTTGCAATGAACTGTTTTCCTGCCCCCGCTGGGATTTGAGGGCGTGCCGCCAGACTCTGCGGACTTGGACTGGCTGCTTCGGGCTGCAAGTGCGGCTACAAGTGCCGTGCCTGACCTTGCGACAGCCCGACGAATCACTGTCAGCTCTAAACCCGTTGGGAAAAGCAAGGCTAATAGCGCGGGCTGCAAGTGCGGCTACAAGTGCGGCTGCAAGTGCCGTGCCTGACCTTGCGACAGCCCGACGATTCACTGTCAGCTCTAAACACGTTGAGAAAAGCAAGACTGCGGGCCAGTGTCCTGCGTTGTGCCCGGCCGTGCGAGGTCCCAGTTTTCAACAATATCTGGTTGCTGTCGCTGCCCTAGCTGTGATGAGTTGTTGTCAATGGGGGCTGGCGGGCGCGGCGGGCGCAATGAATTGCAATGGATTGTTTTTCGGCCGCAGCTGCGATCCGGTGGCAGCACGTGGCCCGGGTCGGCCGGGTCAGCCGAGTGCCAGCAGACTGTGGACTTGGACTTGGCTGTTTTGGGCTGCGTGTGCTGCTGCAAGTGCTGTGCCGGACCGTGCGAGCGGGTGGCAGCACGTGGCGAGCAAGGCGGCTAGTGGCAAGTCACAATGAGTCAAACCCTTTGTCCAGTAGGGATCAGTTGCAGCGCGACAGTCAAGCACAAAGAGATTCACGCTGGTCCGCGCGCAAGTGTCTTGCGCGCCGCAGCTATGCCGTGCCGCTTTTCTGCGAAACTCAGAACACTCCCATATAAGGCGACCGTCTTCTGATTCTGGCTCGGCGTTTGTTGTGGGCTGGCCTCTAGGAAGAACCGCCGGGTAGCTGTAGTCTTGATGTCGCAGGGAGGGTGGCTCCGGTGCAGCAAGTGTGGCGAGTGTCTGGTGACATGTTAGGAAAGGCAATTGCATCTGCCGCAGAACACTGGGCTTGGGCTTGGTTGGTTTTGACTGCAAGTCCTGTGCCGAGATGGGGGCGAAATACCCACGATTCCTTGTGTGTTCCGGGTTTCGTTACGGGTTTCGAGCTTGCGATGAGGGCGAGCTGGACCGCGGGAGTGGAGCTTGCCAATGAATGCTGCAGGCGTCACATCGCAAAAGGGAGTACTGTAAAATTGTGGACTTGGTCAGGTTGCCGTACGGAGAAGCTTGAGGCCCCTTGCCGGCCCGGAGTGGCTTCGATGCTGCGTGTGCGGCCAGTTGTCGATCTTGAGCCCCGCAGCGATGCGGCTTACGTGCGAATCTCAAAACAACAGACTCCAGCATCTGCGCTGCGCAATCTACACAGGCTTGGGCTTGTGATTGCTTTTGGCTGCACGTGCTGCGCCCGGCCGCCCGAGCCCTTCACATTTCAGTGCTATAGCCGTCGCGAGTTTCGATGTCTGGCCGAGGGTGGAGGCAAATGGGCGCAAGGAGTTGCAATGAAATGTTTTCTTGCCGCCGGTGGGATTTGACAGCGTGCCGCCAGACTCTGCGGACTTGGGGTGGCTGCTTTGGGCTGCAAGTGCGGCTACAAGTGCGGCTGCAAGTGTCTAAATACGGTGAGAAGCAAGGCTTGTAGCTAGCCGAATTTCTTGCCACTGTCCAACTCAAAGGCTAGCCGCGAAGGGGCTTACAAGCCGGCCGGGAGTGGCTTCCGGGCAGCAAGCGCGGACCAATTTCCTGCATTGTACCCGACCATGCAAGGTCCCAGATTCCAATAACATCTGGTTGCTGTCGCTGCTCTGTGATGAGTTGTTGTCCATGGGGGCTGGACCGTGCGAGCGCGTGACGAGTACCGCGCGCTGCGAACCGGTGGCAGCACGTGGCGAGCAAGGCGGCTAGTGGCAAGTCAATGAGTCAAACCCTTTGTCCAGTAGGGATCAGTTGCAGCGCGACAGTCGAGCACAAAGAGTTTCACGCTGGTCCGCACGCAAGTGTCTTGCGCGCCGCAGCTATGCCATGCCGCTTTTCTGCGAAACTCAGAACACTCCCATATAAGGCGACCTTCTTCTGATTCTGGCTCGGCGTTTGTCGTGGGCTGGCCTCTAGGAAGAACCGCCGGGTAGCTGTAGTCTTGATGTCGCAGGGAGGGTGGCTCCGGTGCAGCAGCGAGTGTCCGGTGACATGTTAGGAAAGGCAATTGCATCTGTCGCAGGACATTGGGCTTGGGCTTGGTTGGTTTTGACTGCCGAGATGGGCGAAGTACCCACGATTCCGTGTGTGTTCCGGGTTTCGTTACAGGTTTCGAGCTTGCGACGAGCTTGTTATCCATGGGTGTTGGCGACGGGCGGGCTGGACCGCGGGAGTGGAACTTGCCAATGAATGCCTGCTCACTGCAAGCGTCACATCGCAAAAAACATCGCAAAGGGGAGTGCTGTAAAACTGCGGACCAGCTTGCCACACGGAGAAGCTTGAGGCTCCTTGCCGGCCCAGAGTGGCTTCGATGCTGCGTGTGCGGCCAATTGTCTTGAGCCCCGCAGCGATGCGGCTTACGTGCGAATCTCACAAAACAACGGACTCCAGCATCTGCGCTGCGCAATCTACAGGCTTGGACGGCTTGGACTTCTGATTGCTTTTGGCCGGCCGCCCGAGCCCTTCACGTTTCAGTGTTATAGCCGTCGCGAGTTTCGGTGTCTGGCCGAGTGTGGAGGCAAATGGGCGCAATGAGTTGCAATGAAATGTTTTCCTGCCGCCGCTGGGATTTGACGGCGTGCCGTCAGACTCTGCGGACTTGGACTGGCTGCTTTGGGCTGCAAGTGCGGCGACAAGTGCGGCTGCAAGTGCTGTGCCTGACCTTGCGACAGCCCGACGATTCTCTGTCAGCTCTAAACATGGTGAGAAGCAAGGCTTCTAGGCTTATAGTTAGCCGAATTTATTGCCACTATCCAACTCAAAGGCTAGCCGCGAAGGGGCTTACAAGCCAGCCGGGAGTGGCTTCCGTGCAGCAAGCACGGACCAATTTCCTGCATTGTACCCGACCATGCAAGGTCCTTAGTTTCCAATTATATCTGGTTGCTGTCGCTGCTCTGTGATGAGTTGTTGTCAATAGGGGCTGGCGGGCGCGGCGGGCGCAATGAATTGCAATGGATTGTGTTTTGGCCGCAGCTGCGAGTGCCAGCAGACTGTGGACTTGGAGTTGGCTGTTTTGGGCTGCGTGTGCTGCTGCAAGTGCTGTGCCGGATCGTGCGAGCGCGTGACGAGTACCGTCCACGGCAAACACATGTCGTGCTGTGAACCGGTGGCAGCACGTGGCGAGCAAGGCGGCTAGTGGCATGAGTCAAACCCTTTGTCCAGTAGGGATCAGTTGCAGCGACAGTCAAGCACAAAGAGATTCACGCTGGTCTGCGCGCAAGTGTCTTGCGCGCCACAACTATGCCATGCCCGCTTTTCTGCGAAACTCAGAACACTCCCATATAAGGCGACCTTCTTCTGATTCTGGCTCGGCGTTTGTCGTGGGCTGGCCTCTAGGAAGAACCGCGGGTAGCTGTAGTCTTGATGTCGCAGGGAGGGTGGCTCCGGTGCAGCAAGTGTGGCGGGTGTCCGGTGACATGTTAGGAAAGGCAATTGCGTCTGCCGCAGTACAATGGGCTTGGGCTTGGTTGGTTTTGACTGCAAGTCCTGTGCCGAGATGGGCGAAATACCCACGATTCCTTGTGTGGTCCGGGTTTCGTTACGGGTTTCGACCTTGCGACGAGCTTGTTATCCATGGGTGTTGGCGACGGGCGGGCTGGGCCGCGGAAGTGGAGCTTGCCAATGAAAGCCTGCTCACTGCAAGGCGTCACATCGCAAAAAACATCGCAAAGGAAAGTGCTGTAAAACTGTGACTTGGTCAGCTTGCCGCGCAGAGAAGCTTGCCGGCCCGGAGTGGCTTCGATGCTGCGTGTGCAGCCAAATATTGTCTGGAGCCCCGCAGTGATGGGGTTTACGTGCGGATCTCTCAAAACAACAGACTCCGGCATCTGCGCTGCGCAATCTACAGGCTTGGACTTGTGAGATTGCTTTTGGCTGCACGTGCTGCGCCCGGCCGCCCGAGCCCTTCACATTTCAGTGCTATAGCCGTCGCGAGTTTCGATGTCTGGCCGAGGGTGGAGGCAAATGGGCGCAAGGAGTTGCAATGAAATGTTTTCCTGCCGCCACTGGGATTTGACGGCGTGCCGCCAGACTCTGCGGACTTGGACTGGCTGCTTCGGGCTGCAAGTGCGGCTACAAGTGCCGTGCCTGACCTTGCGACAGCCCGACGAATCACTGTCAGCTCTAAACCCGTTGGGAAAAGCAAGGCTAATAGCGCAATGTAGGCTTGGACTTGTGGTTGCTGCACGTGCTGCGCCCGGCCGCCCGAGCCCTTCAAGTTTCAGTGTTCTAGCTGTCACGAGTTTCGGTGTCTTGCCGAGAGTGGAGGCAAATGGGTGCAGTGAGTTGCAATGAATTGCTTCCCTGCCGCCGCTGGGATTTGACGGCGTGCCGCCAGACTCTGCGGACTTGGACTGGCTGCTTTGGGTTGCAAGTGCGGCGACAAGTGCGGCTGCAAGTGCCGTGCCTGACCTTGCGACAGCCCGACGATTCTCTGTCAGCTCTAAACACAGTGAGAAGCAAGGGCTTATAGTTTGTCGAATTTCTTGCCACTGTCCAACTCAAAGGACAGCCGCAAAGGGCCTTACAAGCCGGCCGGGAGTGGCTTCCGTGCAGCAAGCGCGGACCAATTTCCTGCATTGTGCCCGTGCCCGACCATGCAAGGTCCTTAGTTTCCAACAATATCTGGTTGCTGTCGCTGCTCTGTGATGAGTTGTTGTCCATGGGGGCTGGCGGGCGCGGCCGGCGCAATGAATTGCAATGGATTGTGTTTTGGCCGCAGCTGCGATCCGGTCGGGTCGGCCGGGTCAGCGGAGTGCCAGCAGACTGTGGACTTGGACTTGGCTGTTTTGAGCTGCGTGTGCTGCTACAAGTGCTGTGCCGGCGCGTCACGATTACCGTCCACGGCAAACACATGTCGCGCTGCGAACCGGTGGCAGCACGTGGCGCGCAAGGCGGCTACAGTGGCAAGTCAATGAGTCAAACCCTTTGTCCAGTAGGGATCAGTTGCAGCGACAGTCAAGCACAAAGAGATTCAAGCTGGTCCGCGCGCAAGTGTCTTGCGCACCGCAGCTATGCCATGCCGCTTGTCTGCGAAACTCAGAACACTCCCGTATAAGGCGACCTTCTTCTGATTCTGGCTCGGCGTCTGTCCTGCTTCTAGGAGGCCTGCCGGGAAGCTGTAGTCTTGATGTCGCATGGAGGGTGGATCCGGTGCAGCAAGTGTGGCGAGTGTCCGGTGACATGTTAGGAAAGGCAATTGCATCTGCCGCAGGACATTGGGCTTGGGCTTGGTTGGTTTTGACTGCAAGTCCTGTGCCAAGATGGGCGAAATACCCACGATTCCTTGCGTGTTCCGGGTTTCGTTATGAGTTTCGAGCTTGCGACGAGCTTGTTATTCATGGGTGTTGGCGAGGGGCGGGCTGGATGGCGGGAGTGGAGCTTGACAATGAATGCCTGCTCGCTGCAGGCTTCACATCGCAAAGGAAAGTGCTGTAAAACTGTGACTTGGTCAGCTTGCCGCACGGAGAAGCTTGAGGCTCCTTGGCGGCCCGGAGTGGCTTCGATGCTGCGTGTGCGGCCAAATTGTCTTAAGCCTCGCAGCGATGGGGCTTACGTGCGAATCTCAAAACAACAGACTCCAGCATCTGCGCTGCGCGATGCAGGCTTGGACTTGATTGTTTTTTGGCTGCACGTGCTGTGCCCGGCCGCCCGAGCCCTTCACGTTTCAGTGTTATAGCCGTCGCGAGTTTCGATGTCTGGCCGAGGGTGGAGGCAAATGGGTGCAATGAATTGCAATGAATTGTTTTCCTGCCGCCGCTGGGATTTGACGGCGTGCCGCCAGACTCTGCGGACTTGGACTGGCTGCAAGTGCGGCTACAAGTGCGGCTGCAAGTGCCGTGCCTGACCTTGCGACAGCCCGACGATTCACTGTCAGCTCTCTCCCATAAGGCGACCTTCTGTTTCTGGCTCGGCGTTTGTCGTGGGCCGGCCTCTATAGGAAGAACCGCCGGGCAGCTGTAGTCTTGATGTCGCAGGGAGGGTGGCTCCGGTGCAGCAAGTGTGGCGGGTGTCCGGTGACATGTTAGGAAAGGCAATTGCGTCTGCCGCAGTACAATGGGCTTGGGCTTGGTTGGTTTTGACTGCAAGTCCTGTGCCGAGATGGGCGAAATACCCACGATTCCTTGTGTGTTCCGGGTTTCGTTACGGGTTTCGAGCTTGCGACGAGCTTGTTATCCATGCGTGTTGGCGACGGGCGGGCTGGACTGTGGGAGTGTGGAGCTTGCCAATGAAAGCCTGCTCGCTGCAGGTGTCACATCGCCAAGGGGAGTGCTGTGAAACTGTGGACTTGGTCAGCTTGCCGAACGGAAAAGCTTGAGGCTCCTTGCCGGCCCGGAGTGGCTTCGATGCTGCGTGTGCAGCCAAATATTGTCTGGAGCCCCGCAGTGATGGGGTTTACGCGCGGATCTCTCAAAACAACAGACTCCGGCATCTGCGCTGCGCAATCTACAGGCTTGGACTTGTGAGATTGCTTTTGGCTGCACGTGCTGCTTCCGGCCGCCCGAGCCCTTCACGTTTCAGTGTTATAGCCGTCGCGAGTTTCGATGTCTGGCCGAGGGTGGAGGAAAATTGGCGCAATGAATTGCAATGAATTGTTTTCCTGCCGCCACTGGGATTTGACGGTGTGCCGCCAGACTGCGGACTTGGACTGGCTGCTTTGGGCTGCAAGTGCGGCTGCAAGTGCCGAGCCTGACCTTGCGACAGCCCGACGATTCACTGTCAGCTCTAAAGACGGTGAGAATCGGTGAGAAGCAAGGCTTCTATAGTAAGCCGAATTTAGCGCGGACCAATTTCTTACATTGTACCCGACCATGCAAGGTCCCACTTTCCAATAATATCTGGTTGCGGTCGCTGCTCTGTGATGAGTTGTTGTCCATGGGGGCTGGCGGACGCATCCATTGCAATGAATTGCAATGGATTTTTTTTTGGCCGCAGCTCCGATCCGGTAGCAGCACGTGGCCCGGGTCGGCCGGGTCAGCGGAGTGCCAGCAGACTGTGGACTTGGACTTGGCTGTTTTGGGCTGCGTGTGCTGCTGCAAGTGCTGTGCCGGACCGTGCGAGCGCGTGACGATTACCGTCCACGGCAAACACATGTCGCGCTGCGAACCGGTGGCAGCACGTGGCGAGCAAGGCGGCTGATCAGTTGCAGCGACAGTCAAGCACAAAGAGATTTATTCTGATTCGCGCGCACGTGGCTTGCGCGCCGCAGCTATGCCATGTCGCTTGTGTGCGAAACTCAGAACACTCCCATATAAGGCGACCTTCTTCTGATTCTGGCTCGGCGTTTGTCGTGGGCTGGCCTGTAGGAGAACCGCCGGGTAGCTGCAGTCTTGTGATGTCGCAGGGACGGTGGCTCCGGTGCAGCAAGCGTGGCGATTGTCCGGTGACATCTTAGGAAAAGCAATTGCATCTGCCGCAGGGCAATGTGCTTGGGCTTGGTTGGTTTTGACTGCAAGTCCTGTGCCGAGATGGGCGAAATACCCACGATTCCTTGTCTGTTCCGGGTTTCGCTACGGGTTTCGACCTTGCGACGAGCTTGTTACCCATGGGTGTTGGCGACGGGCGGGCTGGACTGTGGGAGTGTGGAGCTTGCCAATGAAAGCCTGCTCGCTGCAGGCGTCACATCGCAAAAGGGAGTGCTGTGAAACTGTGGACTTGGTCAGCTTGCCGCGCGGAAAAGCTTGAGGCTCCTTGCCGGCCCGGAGTGGCTTCGATGCTGCGTGTGCGCCCAATTACTGTCTGGAGCGCCGCAGCGATGCGGCTTACGTGCGAATCTCAAAACAACAGACTGCAGCATCTGTGCTGCGCAATCTACACAGGCTTGGACTTGTGATGGCTTTTGGCTGCACGTGCTGCGCCCGGCCGCCCGAGCCCTTCACGCTTCAGTGTTATAGCCGTCGCGAGTTTCGATGTCTGGCCGAGGGTGGAGGCAAATGGGCGCAATGAATTGCAATGAATTGTTTTCCTGCCGCTGCTGCTGGGATTTGACGGCGTGCCGCGAGACTTCACGGTGAGAATCGGTGAGAAGCAAGGCTTATAGTTAGCCGAATTTGTTGCCAGTGTCCAACTCAAAGGCTAGCTTCGGAGCGGAGGGGCTTACAAGCCGGCCGGGAGTGGCTTCCGTGCAGCAAGCGTGGACCAATTTGAACGTTGTACCCGACCGTGCAAGGTCGCAGTTTCCAACAATATCTGGTTGCTGTCGCTGCTCTGTGATGAGTTGTTGTCCATGGGGCTGGCGGGTGCGGTGGACGATTCACTGTGAGCTCTAGACTCTAAACACGGTGAGAAGGAAGGCCAATACTTAGCCGAATTCATTGCCACTGTCCAACTCCACGGCTAGCCGCCACTGGGCTTACAAGTCGGCCGGGAGTGGCTTCCGTGCAGCAAGCGCCCGGCCGTGCAAGGTCCCAGTTTCCAAGAATATCTGGTTGCTGTCGCTGCTCTGTAATGAGTTGTTGTCCATGGGGGGCTGGCGGGCCCGGCGGGCGGAATGAATTGCAATGTTTTTTTTTTTGCCGCAGCTGCGACCCGGTGGCAGCACGTGGCTCGGGTCGGCCGGGCCAGCCGAGTGCCACCAGACTGTGGACTTGGAGTTTGCTGTTTTGGGCTGCGTGTGCTGCTACAAGTGCTGTGCCGGACCGTGCGAGCGCGTGACGATTCACCGTCTGCGGCAAGCACACGCAGGGAGAGTGGCTCCGGTGCAGCACAAGTGGCGAGTGTCCAGTGACGTGTTAGAAAAGGCAATTGCATCTGTCGCAAGACAATGGACTTGGGCTTGATTGGCTCTGACTGGAAGTCCTGTGCCGAGATGGGCGACATACCCACGATTCCTTGCCTGTTACGGGTTTCGTTACGGGTTTCGAGCTTGCGACGAGCTTGAAATCCATGGGGGTTGGCGACGGGCGGGCTGGACGGCGGGGAGTGGAGCTTGCCAATGAATGCCTGCTCGCTGTAGGCATCACATCGCAAAGGGGGGTGCTGCAGAACTGTGGACTTGGTCAGCTTGCTGCACGAAGAAGCTTGAGGCTCCTTGCCGGCCTGGAGTGGCTTCGATGCTGCGTGTGCGGCCAATTGTCTTGAAGCCCGCAGCGATGTGGTTTACGTGCGAATCTCAAAGCAATTAACAGACTCCAGCATCTGCGCTGCGCGATGCAGGCTTGGACTTGATTGTTTTTTGGCTGCACGTGCTGTGCCCGGCCGGCTGAACCCTTTGGGATTCAGTGTTGACCGTTGTGGGTTTCGGCATTTGGTCGAGGGTGGAGGCAAGTGGGCGCAATGAGTTGCAATGACCTGCATCCTGCCACAGCAAACTGTGGACTTGGACTTGGCTGTTTTGAGCTGCAAGGGCGGCTGCGATTGCAGTGCCCCACCATGCAAATTTTCGAGACTTCTTGTTCACCGTTCCATGGTTTCCTTGCGGTGGCTTGTTGGACTTGCCTTTTCACTGCGAACCGGCAGCAGCAGCGGCTGGATGTTTTTTTCGTAGGTGCTGTTTAGGCCAATCCTCCGTCCCTCCAGCTTGCTTGGCGTTGCCTTGTTGTTGTTCTTAGTGCTTGTCCCGCGGCGTTGTGGAGTTGAGGCTCTTGCCTGGTTTTTGGTTGGCCTAAGTTTTGGTTTCGGGTTTAGGGTGCGCGAGAAACAACATGTTCCGAATCGTGGCAAGTGGCAATTCCGGAAACATTGAGCCCTCAACCCCAAACGTTGCAAACCTGACCCGCAGCTCAGGCGCGTAGTTTTACTTGATGGATCCTTTATGGATCCCATAACAGAAGGGCAAGGCCAACCGTGAGAACTGAATGAGGGACGTTGCGTTTGTGTCCGAACGAGCACTAAATTTACGAGGCCCTGAGCCTCCCATGTCGACGGTGACGTGCAGACGACCTTTGCAAGGCCACAGGATGTACAAACAACGAGGACCGAATTTGGTCCATCAGCCTCCTCAATCCCATTCCCAAAACAGTAAAACTCAGTAAACATTATAACCCGAAATCGTGAAACGCCAAAACCTAAACCACAAGCAGCGGCTAGGACTTGAGCTGCGATCCTTCAATAGTTTTGATAGTTGACGGACCAGGGGACCAATCAAAAAGGTGAAGGGTAGACTAGGAATGAGTGTGTCAACTCGAAAGTCGATCACATTTGGTGTCGTGTCGTGTGAATACAAGCCTCGTGGTGGTAGGCAAGCCAATTTTTTGCATGCTGCAACAACAGGCAGATATGACCTGCAATGGCTATTGCAGCGAGCCAGACTAGTACCACAGTGCTGTATTGGATGCGACTCGCGCTAACAATCACAAGCTTGGCCAACAGATGCTCAATTTTGACTCAAGCCGCAGCATAGTCATGTGAACTGCATCCTTGTGTGTGCACATTATGTCCGTCTGCCAGCGTCTGCATCGCGAATCACAAATATGCACATGCACATCTTTCCACAGATGCAGGCGTGCACGCGTCGCGCGTGCGCGCCTCGTGCTGATTGGCTCTAGCTACGTAGCTGGCTGGTTAGCTAGCTTACTTACGTGTTTTGCTTACACACCCGTCTCTCCCTCTCTCCCTTCCTCCCTCCGTCTCTCCTTCCCTTCCTCCCTCCTCCCCTGTTGCTCCTCACTCGCTCGCGTACGTACCTACTTGTCTAAATTGCATACATGGACAAGCACGTCCAAGCACATCCGTACACACTTTCACATGACGTGCTCATACTACATATGCAAAAAGCAGACAGAAGCACGCACACACCTGCACAACTGCACCCGCGCACCTGTGTACACGGGCACACGCCTGCTCACACTCCCTCCCGGTATGTGTGATCGCAGGAGCTCAGCAGGCTGACAGCTGTTGAGGCCTGTGAGATGTAAAGCTTGCATAAAGCGGGTGCTTCACATCTGGGGAGGTGACTGCAAAAAAGAGGCTTGCTTCGCTGTTGCGATCTCTCCTGCCTCGTCTCGACTTGTCATTGCTCTGATGCTGTAAGTTCACAGAGTAGCATGTCGCTTGGCATATGCACTTCAGCACAGCGATTCGTGAGAAGTGCCGCTCATACCACTGGCACGGGCTCGAAGCAGCGCTCGCATGTGTGATGTTGGGCTTTCGGACTCTGTTGAAGTTCAGGAGAGCAGGCGAAGCCACCTCAGGAGGAGGATGCCAGATTCGACGATTCTGGAGACTTCTAGTGAATTCATCACACCGCCGCTGTTAAGTCGTTTCCGCCTGCGCTCCTGCCATTGGCCTCGTCAAAGGCAGGATCCCGGCCCAGTGATCTGGCAACTCGGCACCGCCATTCCATGGGGGATCTGCCTAAGTCCAAATAGTCCGAATAATTTCAAGAGCCTCGGGTCCGAACTTCCCCGCTCTCCACCTGGATACTTGTTTAAAATGCGTGCCTCCAAGACCTTGGTCCCGCGACTTCGCCTTCGTGGAGTTCGCCCAGCATGGGGATGTCAGAATCTCGGGCCGTCGGATCTTAATGTATCAAAGTGGGGCTCCGTGGATCCGCAGCTCACCTCCAACACATCCTGAGGATAAGACTGCAACAGCCTGATCTCCTAAACTGTAGACAGCAGGTTCTTCAAGCTTAGCTGTCGAACGGACACTAGCTGAATACAGCAACAACAACAGCAAATCAATTCGAGTCAGGATTGCTAGGGGGAAGGGGGTGCAGCCCTACAGTCTTTATCAAACCCGTATGAAGCCATTTAATCTACGCTGAGAGCCTGCTGTTCACCCGAAACTTAAAGCGATTACGTCCTTCAGGCGCAAGAGTTGACATGACCACGGTTCGCAAGACACAATTTGTGAAAATTGCACGAAAGGCCCGCCAGAACATCATAAAGGTCTGTAAGTCTATACAACCCCAAAACAACCCGTAAGCTCGATTGCACCTTTGCAAAAGCCTGCAAAACCGGCAAGGCCCTCATAGCTATACGCCCTGAAGTAAGCCCTGTAAACCTACAGCAAACCCCAACCACATCCTTTCAAACACACGAAAGCGCTAAGCAAACAAAACGCCCAAGGAAAGAGTACAGCAGAGCAGATCTTAATTTCGAAAACAGATCTTACCTGCAATCTTATCAAACTCGATTCGCTTGCAGAGCTGTAAAGCTCGCAAGCAGCGCCGACACATGTGGCACGTGGTGGTGGTGGTGGTGGTGGTAGTAGTAGTAGTAGTAGTAGTAGTAATGTAGTAATGTAGTAATGTAGTAATGTAGTAATGTAGTAATGTAGTAATGTAGTAGTAGTAGTAGTAGTAATAATAATAATTACCAATACTGATTTCTAATAGTAATTTCTAATGATAATCATAGTAGTCATAATAACTACTACTAACTCCTATTGCGGCAGCAGCAGCGCCACAATCAGCTGCAGATGCGGCGGCAGCAGCAACAAGAGCAAATGAGGATGACGGGTGCCGGATCTGCACTTAAAGACTTCATCTTCCACTGCGGGAGAGACAGAGACGATGTGAATGCTGATGGTCGCGGGGATCGTGAGGTGGTGTTGGCCATGACGATCATGCTGACGCCTGCGTGATTGGAAACTACTGCCTGTGTGTGAGTCTTAGCATCAAGTTTTGGCTGCTTCATGGAAGAGGAACTTTTCGAGGTGCTTCAGTGCCCTCACTGTCTCGTAGTCTGGGGAGTCAGAACTCGATGCCCGTATCGTCGCACAATAATGCTTGAAGTCTTCTTGGCTGCAGTGGTTGTTGCGGCAAATCCATTTTGTGGAGAATGCTGCGAGTGGGATCGTGTGATAATAGGGGGGCTTCATGCTACTCTGTGCTCCGTCTTTCCGTAGCCGGTGAGGCGCACTGTAGTGCAAAATGAGCCGCACGAATTTCAGCTTAGGAATCAAAGCTGGTCCGTGAATCACATTCCCCATGTATTCCACTTGGCAACATGCCTCTCTGCGATCTATGTGTTCGAAGAAGAAGCCATAAGAACCCCTTCAGTACAGTAGCTACAGCTCGTGCGCAGGATCGACTGCAGGCGGTTGAGTCCGCCCTGCAGATAGCTACAGGTGTGGCCGCTGAGGCGGAGTGTTCAAAGTTCTAGGAGGGGAATTGGCGGCACGACCATGAGCGTACAGTTTCGGCATTTTGAGCCCATTCCCCAGCGTTTTGAGCCCACTGTGTTGCAAAGGATGAGGTGCGACGGACCACTGCCCAGGCATGGGTGGGAATGATACAGGAGGGGCTTCAGGGATTTCATGCTCCATTGACGTCTCTGTTTCTGCGTCGAAAGCTTTCCCAGCATTTGCCCAATCTCATGAATGGCTCATGCATGGCCGAGTGGTGTGAGGCAGTTTCCCCTGGTGGCCTGCCGAAGGCGAGGCTTCGGGAGGAGCTGGCCTGTGCAGAGGCTTGCAAGGGCTTGCCCTAAGATTGCGGTGTGGTCCTGGACCACCTTCGCTCAGGCCGCGAAAGAGTCCGGTGAAAAGCACCGGGAGCAGTTAGCAGAGCTAGAGAGCTCCGAGCCGGATCTGGCTGAGCTGAGGGCGGGGACGTGATGTTTTTCTGTGCCCGCTTCCCAGCAGGATGACATGTCCGCTGCGCCAGGCTCGTTTGGAAGAAGCAGAACTAGCTCAGAAAGCAGCTTTGGAGGAAGAGGCGGGGCATTCCAATCATAATTCCTTTCGGATGAAGCCCACTCGTAGATTGCAACGCGACAGCATGACGTGTGGCAACTTTAGACGTCAGGCGCACATGGGTCAGACGGACAAGCTTGAGAGGCAGGACGCGCAGGCGGGTGGTTTGCAGCAGTGGAGATAACCGAAGTTGCAAAGCGTGGGTCTCAGGCACAGTTGGAAGAGCAGGCGGAGGCAGAGTGCTGTTAGTCTGCTAGTCGATGGTTGTTTCTTCAGTTTTTGGGCACTTGCAGGCCC
>CAJNJA010080774.1:0-20960 GCA_905231915.1 Symbiodinium necroappetens | reverse complement strand
CGTGGGTACATGAGGGGGGGGTAGCAAAAAGATTTGTACCGGTGGCGGGCAGTCCCCGTACTGCTCCCCAAACAAGCTGCAGACTGCAGACGCCTTTATGCAAGGGACAGCTTCGAGGTTGTCTCCGAGATAGTGTAAATGATGTTACTTGTTCCTATCAGGTCCGAAGGGATCCTCTGACCCCCAGTGAATGAACCCCGAATGGGGAGTAGAAGCAGGCAGGGAAAGAAGAGAAGAGCCATCATCACAGCTGACAGCAATTACCTCAGCAACTCCTGACAAGAAAGCAGGGACTGAAGAGATCAGAAATGACTTCGAATGCAGATGCAAGAAGCGTCAACAAGAACGGCAAAATCAACGGAGTGCGGCGAAGGCGGAAATTGGTGCTCCTTCCATGTTCCGAGGTCGACATGTTCCACTGGGCTTGTCTGGAGAATCGCGTTCCATACCTGACTCATGGATGCGAAATAAGGGGCAATGCTTGTGCTGTGCATAACGGCATGCGTGCAGTTAGACAGACAGTGACAGGCAGACAGACGAACATACATACAGACATACATACATACATACATACATACATACAGTCATACATACATACATACACACACATACATGCATGCATACTAGTGCCTAGTACGTACGCACATACAGACCTACATCTAGACATAAATGTTGCACATGCCTATACCTATACATATACTTGTACATACAGATATAGGTGTATGTGTATACATACATACATGTATATACATATACTTATATGCATAGATACATACAGACATACAGAGAGACAGACAGACAGACAGACAGACAGACAGACAGACAGACAGACGGACGGACATACGGACATACAGAAATACATGCGTTCATCGTACACACATCTTATGCATCATATATGCTTGCTTGCATGCACAGTGCGAACACATCTTTCTCGTGCATTCGTGCACTTTGTAATCTGTTGAGGCGTTTCGTCGTCTGTCTGTGTATGTATGTTCTGATCACCGCATCAAACACGTGCATGCATGCGGCCTTGCCGAGCAACATCAGTGATCTCTTTAATTTCGCTTGCAGCTTGGATCTTCGGTTGGATGAGGTCTTCGGAGATGATGTGAGGATGAGAGCTGGGGCAGAGCTAGGAATCCTGTCCAGGCATCCTCAAGCGATGACTATTTACAATGATCCTTATCCTTCTACATCGGTCCAGCTACAGCTTTCTGTTCTCAGAAACTCACAGGATTCTGCTGCTAAGTTCCGCCAACCGAAGATCCAAGCTGCACGCGAAGGTAAAGAGATCACCACTGACGTTGCTCGGCAAGGCTGCATGCATGCACATGTTTGATGTGGTGATCAGAACGTGTATACACAGACAGACGACGAAATGCCTCAACAGATTGTGTCGGAGTCCAAGATGCAAGGCTGGAGCTTGCAGAGGAGCTACGAGAAATACCTGCGCACGACTTCCCAGACCTTTCTACGTTTCTTTCAACACGCAAGACATTGCATCAAAACTGCATGTTCGGACCTCCTTCTTGCCGCTGATGACGGCATGGAGGTTCTGCAAGTGATCCCAGTGGAAGCCCGCTGTGAGGTGCCGAGTGCCCTGGAGGGTAAGATGCAATACGGCTCTCGTTGTGATTCTTGTTATTTCAATCTATGCAGGCTGCAAAGCAGTGCATGGTTACCTCAGATCGGGAGAGGAAATCACTTTGCATCTTCCAGCCTCTGGGCCTCCTGCGCACATCCACAAACGACGCTCTCGCAGAAACGGCTGCCATTCAGGCATGTCGAGCTTAGTTGTCAGATCGCCGGGAACGAACTCCTGTCGGAACACAACAAACTCCTTGCACTACCATGTCCTACAACCTGGACTGTGCCGCGGTCCTGCAACAAATCGTCCGGCCAGTCAGCTGCATCATCCACGCAGTACAGCGACAGTTGCTGCAGCTCTCTCAATGGCACGTAGAGTACGTCCTGCGAAGCCTGTGACAAGGCTTATGACGCAGAAACGTGCGGAAAGCAAAGTTGTGCTCGCGGCGTCCCTTGATCATTGCCTGTGTCTGCTAGGGTTTCTTCGGTGTTCATGCTTCCCTGTGCACCGACGGTTCCTCCACACCTTTTCCTTGCGCGAAACGCTTGCGAGGTGACCACGGGAAACAGACCATACATGCTCGAATACGACCATAGAATCCATGCTCTCGTCGTTAGAGCTATGTCATCAACCTCCAAGCGCAATCTGCGACATCATCTTCTCAGTACCAAGCTCGTCTGAAGCCATGCTTCTCAAGAATCCTACAGTGCCCGGGTTCTGATTCCGCTCTACGTGCACCTTCAAGTTACGGCCCGTACCCGCATCGTCAGCATCGTAAGGCATGCTCACCTCGTCTTCGTGCCAGCAGCTGCGGACACTCGTCACTTACTATGTCGATGTGATCTGCTTGCCAAGTCGCAGCGCGAGCCGCCGTCTCGGTTGGCGCGACCACTCCATGCTTCAGCTCCGCAGCGGTCAGGAAGTCCCCGAACATCATCTCCAATCGCCCCGGGTTGATTAATCTGTGCAAAGTGCCGCAAACAAAAAGCAGGAAATCTCTCAAAAGATTGGACGCCCAGGCCTGGGCGCATCAGCTCCCGAAGGCTCGCGGACGGAGCGGGGCTTCGTCTGGAAGCTTCTGGGAATCTCGTAGTTGAAAAAGGATGCGGTCGGATCAAAACTGACCTAAGAGGAAGTGCTAGGGCCAGAGCTGTCATTGCAGGAAAAAGACATGTCGGGTGCTGCCAGCATTAATGTCATCCAAAAGGCTAGGCACCTGATCGGCTCTGATTCAAACGCTTCTCTCTAACAGATGCTTCACTCTGCCCCAGGTTTTCGCTTACACAGACCAGCCTTCTGTTCCCCAGACATCGTCGAAGCAGTTGCACATTGTCCTGGAACCGCCCCTGGACTACCATGGGCCAGTCAGCAGCAACACCACGCCTTGGCTGATGCTGCTTACACCACAGGCTGCCTGACTCTCCCGCATTAAGGTGGCCAGGCAGCAGAACACACGGCTGGCTCCGCGCTGCAAAACCTCGATGCTGCTTGCCATTCGGCAATGTCACAATGATCTTCCCGTAGCACGCTCAAAGTTGCGCCTCTGAAACGGTCCAACTCCCAGTGAAACACCTCTTCCAACTGCTGAAGACACGTCCCGAAAGCCGGATGTGGCCTGAGGATCGCAGAGAAACATGTGGGAAGAGCGCATCATTGGGGAGAGCAAGTCCACGAGCATAAATTTCTAGGCGCTTGCATTGCAGCTGAGAGGCAATGTAGTTTGTGCGCCACATGTCTTATCACTTTGGCAAGTACTGGAGGATGGGGAGGAACCACTCATTGCTGCAGCATGCCGAAACCCTCTCCACTACCCGGCCCAGCACCTTGGTGATTTTCTTTGGCAGTCGACTGTTTCACCGCACAGAGCAAGGAGTACCGACAAGCGCGCCGCGGCAGCAAGCCGATGTCTAGTACACTTAGGCCGAAGGTCGACAATGCCCGCACGTGCCTGAGGTTACGTTAGAGTCGCCGAAACCTTCCAGGCACCAAGTGAACTGAACTAGACTGCAGGTCATTATCACATCAGCACACCGGTAAACATAAAGGTGTGCATTGATTACAAGTGCCAGATGATTGATCTGGCAGAAGCTCGCTAACAGCTCCGGACTCCGCTTTGGAGCCCTCGAAGCACGGCGAGGCTGCTCTTCAGCGTCGCCCCTGTCTGCACTCTCTCGCTGTGATTTCCGACATGTTGCGCCAATGTGTCTTTAGCGCACAGCGACCCGAACTTTAGAGGTGGCCAAGCGTTTGCTTGCGAAGCATCTCCACAAATCAGCAGCGACAAGAGTACGACTGCTCAGCATTTACCAGGGAGAATCTTCAGCGCTCCCGCTCTGCAAATTGCCACAAGAAGGCCTGCCAAGAAGCCAACAAAAGTAACCAAAGCCAAGGCTGTTCTCATGGAATGGATCAGGTTGCTTGATGATGATGCTTGATGGCCTGATTCATCGAAACTCGGCGCTCTCGCCTGGAGCTCCGTCCCTCGCAGAGCGCTCAGTGTCTGAAACTGATCCATGGGCATGCTGCTATCCCCAAGTCTGCCAAAATCGCAGCTAAGCAGCATCTCTGGGTTTGCAGGGCGAGCTTGCATCCATAAAGGACTCGGATGTGTCCGAAGCCTGGGAACTGATCGTCAGCTTCACTGCCGAATTGCAACAAGGTGTTCATGCTGCGTAAGAACACACATGCACATGGTTCTTAAGGGCGTTCGTGTTGAACCCGCACTTGCTGACGAGATTCGACACTGCTCGCCGCAGCCTCATCTCCTGCTACCTGTACATGTGACGGCAGACGAAAAATAGCGCCAAGATTGCCAGAATCCTTCGACTCTCCAGAAAATATCCCGGGATTGGGTTCCATCCCCGGCATCAGCCCACACCCTCTGCGTCGTTTGTCTTGCGGGAGTTTGGACCCAGGCCCCCCACACAAGGAAATGAGGGAACACAAGAGCTCCGCAAACGGCTGAGATCTCTCAGACATGAGGATGGTGAAGCCTGACCCATGAAACGCTTATGAAAGCGACTCCGATGTTCTATATCCATGCAGTTGGGCTCCTCTTCCGGCATGGGCGGCTGACCGGGGAACCGTGCGAGAAACTGACACCACCATCAAGACCGCCAGATCGATAAACCGTTTCGCTGATAACATTGAGAATTCGCCCTCCCGCCGCAAGCATAAGGAGGGTCCTAGGTTGGTATGCTGCCCCACAGCCACGCTTAGAAGAAAAAGAGACCCCCGTCCACCTCCAACAGCACAGCATCTAGGCCTCCAGACTTTGCAGTCCAGATGGCCTTATGGCTGAGGCTCCGGGGCTTTAGCGTTCCTGAATCCTGCCTCACGAAATAAGAAACCGGTGTCACAACGAACAGTAGTGAACGTGCAAAACCCCGCACGGCCCAAGTCTCAAGTCCCAAGAAGCCCCTGTGCCTCTGCCACTGGCTCGAACTCTGGCACATGGCCTGTGCCTGCCAAACTGCAAACATGTTCGCGGGCACTGATCAAGCTCGGCTCGGGGTAGTTGTGCACGCGACTGAAATGCTGCTTGCTCATCTTATTTTGCAGAGAAACTCAGTGCAAGCCTGCAGGATCGTCTGCAGGCTCGTGCGTCTCGCAGTTGGGCGCCATCTGGGACAAAGCAGAACCTGTATAAAGCACACGTGGAATTCAGGGTCAACTACAACCAGCCGCCATTCGTATGGCCGACAGTTGTTGCCACGGCCTGGCTGCCCGAAATCCTCTTCCCACGTCACCATTTTGTCTGCACGATCTGGACAGGTTCAGACAACTTTCCACTCATTGCCAACAGCACGAGCAAACACGCCTCTCTCCGAGGCAGAATAGGAAGGCGAATGTTCTGAACCATCACCGCATTCACCGTCAGCACAAGCCTGTTGGATCCATGCTGGCACAATCCAAAACATGAGTGCCCCCGGCCTGTAGCTGACAGCTTCCAACGGGTGGCGAACTCCCACTCTCATCGCACCCTTGCACATCTAACGGCACCTCTGCTCCTGCCGCCTGAGGTGCCACAAGCGATTTCTCCGAACCACGGTCTTCAGACCAGGGGAGTCGCTCCTCAGAGTCCGCAACTTTCTCAGGCTTCTCGTCACCAGTGGTCTCCTCGCACAGAAAGCTCGTCTCCTCTTGGTGCTCCTGACATACCTCTTCTGGATCGAGCTCAGCCTTTAAGGCCCGTTCGAGACAATCGCTGTGATCCTCACCATGCTCGGCCGCATCACCAGTCTCCTTGCTCACTCAGCGTAGCAGATCTACTTTAGCAATGGAAACATTGGTGAGCTCTTGCTGTGCATGCTGGACTTCGTGGTACACACAGGCTTTTTGTCACCTTCAACTCCGCCGGCCTTGCTCTCAAGACGATCCTGCACCTGCAGGTCCTTTGTCAAGTCCATGGTCGCCTGCTTTCAGTCTGCTGGCATTCGTCGATAGCTTACCACCAAGTCTTGGTTGGCCTCGTCGCCTGCCATTCGCGTGTCAACCGGAGTGACCACGGTTGAGCAGGGCAGTTCCTCCTTGCACGACCCCCAAACGAAGCGCGAAAAGTGCTCGACAGGAAAAGGCGACAGAAAAAAGCAAACCATGTCCCTAGGTCCGTAGCGCCTGACAACAAAAGCGCCAAGCAAGGGCTTCGAATACAGGTTGGCAGGAGGCTTTCTACCGTTGGTCCGTTCAGCAAGCCCCAACCCGCTGCGCTAGGTTTGATACGAACGAGATGGACCTCGTCTTCGGGCTTGTCCGACTGCTTCTCTTGCTCCGCACACACGACCTCCTGAGCGACGGGACACTGATTGGGCTGTGACATCAAGCCGTGACTTCAAGTTTGCAGTCCTTGGAACTTGCCGGTGCGACTTCCTCCTCCGAGCACTGCTGGTCCTCACAGGTCCGTACGCACGGAGGCCGTGGGCGCGCAGAACTCTCCCACCTTTGGTCAAGTTGACGCCACGGCCTTCAAATCCTATGACCCTTCTTCTGCTTGCGGCACTGATATTCATCGAGCACTTGGTTCGAGGTGCTTTCACGAAGTCACAGCCCCAGTTCCGCCGCAGCAGGAATGCCCCAACGATGCATTGAACCACCCCACACACACACACGCGCACACATGCACACTTTCGCGAACAAACCAACAAACAGAAACAGAAGACAAGCATGGCAAAACGAGTACATGACTTCAAGAGTCCCTGTTTAAGGTCTCCTAGTAACTAGTACTTGTAGCAAGTGCGACGTGAGGAAATCGGTGGGCAGGGGTGGATGTGTGCAGCGATTGTGCCCACTGAAGCAGCAATTTAATCTATTTAACAGCTTCGAAGTCAGGTCCTCTCCTCACGTGTGTTCATCATTTGCTTGATGTTTGAACACGGAATTCTCCTATGCTGGTAAATGCCTTAGCCTTCTCAAACTTGGAAAGGCGGCTTTGCACAAGTCAGAGAGGCTTGGTACAGCTCCTCCAGTAACGTCGGAAGTGGAGCTCGCGATGGTCCCGACCAGTTCTGGCGTGCACGACCTCTTCCTGTCTCCTGATCTCGCGAGACGGGCGCAATCTTCGGTGCTCTGTGCAACCACGACTCCTGCATCTCGCTCTCTCGGGATGTCCGACGACGCCTTGCATCAGCGGCGTCACACTCGGAGCTGCCAAGACATGCGTGAAATTCTGGCATTTAGGATGCCACGTCCGTTCAGCTGAAGATGCTGGGGTGCTCTCAACCACAAGAAGCCGATGCCTGAGAGCACCGTCAGGAGTCCAATCACGGGGCGCACCCTTCTGCAGGAGCAAGCAAGACTCTCGAACTGGGCACCCAGCTTGACTAGAAAGTCGCTGGGAATTCCCGCATGTCTGGCGTAGTAGGCAGCGGTGGCACCGTGCGTGTCTCGCCTGGGCAAACATGTCTGCCAGAACAGTGGCGATGACATTTTGGCCAGCTATTCAGCTGCAGGGAATGGAAAACGAGAAGACTCGAGGTGGAAGAGCCCTACCGCACCATCCAGATCTCGTGGGATTGAGAAAGTTGGGCACGTGAGGCCGTGAGGCTACACACTTGCCCAGACCAGGGCTTCGGCATGTCAACGACATCGCGGCTGACCCGGGGCGCCATCCACACGAGGACCTAAGCCCATCACAGTATCATGGAGATCTTGAAGTTATCAGCCTTTCTTGCTTGCTCGTTTCGTGCAGGGTACCTCGGTAAGGCCTGCCCGGCTGGCGAGATGCAAGGCTGACCTCAGGCAGCAGGCAAATGGAATCTGCGCAGCTTGCTGGAACGCTTGGTCGTCGGCTGCCCTTTCTGATTCAGGGCATTGACATTGGCCTGTTGCGAAGAAGAAACAGCTAGCTCATCAGCAGATTGCAGGAACCGTCTCGTGCTGTGAATTTCCTGTACGGCCTGCGTGCCTGATCTGGACCATTAAACGCCTACTACTTTGCTGCACAAGACTTCGCGCCTTGTGCTCAAGCAGGACATCACAGACCGAGCTCAAAGGCCTGGGCTTACGCGGAGGTCGTCTCGCTCGAACGATGACTAACTATGAAGTATGTGCCTTGCCGCACTGAAATCCTCGGAACTTTGAACCCACTGACACCAAGGAGTGGTTGAGGCAGCGGCGAGAAGAAAAGAGCGGTTTGTCCATGTTGGTCGGCTGCATTTGCATCTGCGCGAGCTTGCAGAAGTGTTCTGCACACGTCAGCCAGGCCATCGAAGGAGGCTGTGTGGAGGACACACACGCCTTTGGCATCCGTCTCATTCGGGTTCGCCCTCGCCTCAACCAAGAGCCGTGCCATCTCCACACTCCGGGCCTGCACTGCAGCCCTTAAAGGAGTCTTCGGCCCATCCCACTTGTCTGCTGGAGCTCCATCCTTAAGAGCCCGTGAGATGGCTCCCAAAGCCAGCGCCCGCTTCTCCTTCGATGCGGATGCGGACAGCAAGGGCTCCGCTGCCTGGTACAGGCTGGGTGGTTCTCGGGGCCGCGAACGGCGCAAAGGCGATCCACTGGAGGCGCGCCGCGTGGACCCAGAGCGGGGCGTGCTCGGCGCGGCCGTGGCCGAGGCGGACTGGGACCTCTGCCGTGCGGTGCTCTTCGGACTCGGAGCGACGCCCGTGGCACCACGCTCGGGCTCGCGCCTGGGCCCACGCCTGGGCTCACGCTCGCGTTCCTCTCCCACTGACTCGGCATCTCTGGGGACATTCTCTTTGGCTCGTGCCTTGGGACAGCTCTTCGTCTTGCGCACAGCACCCACGCTACCGCTGCTGCTGGATCGTCTGATGCTTGACGTGAAGCTGTTGCCGGAACCCTCGCTACCGGCGGATGTGCTGCAGACGCTGGAGCCGGTGGGCTCCGCCTTGGCTGCAGTTCGGGTCGGGTATCCTCCAGAGGCCGGTCTCTTGCCATGAGCAACGCCGCTTTGCGCCAGCTTTGCCAGGACGTCATCGGCCGAGGGATTGGAGACCGCTGAGTTCGATTGGGGCTCGCGCTCACCACCTTTGTCTTGATGCCATAGCCCGGCAGAGGACAGTGCACAACGCAAGGCCTTGGTTTCTTGCTGGAGTGCATCATGCTCCTGCCGCAGAGACTTCAGCTGCAGACCGTGGTCCGTGACGATATCCAATAAGCGGCTGATGGATTGCTCTGGCCGCTCTGCGGCCGACGCAGGCTTTACATGGTGACCCTTGCGTACAGGAGTGGTGTTCCGGACATCCCGCGCAAAGGACATGACAGCCTGGCTCACGTCATCCCAGACAATCTTGCTTAAACGAACACTATGCCTTCAAGACTACCTGGCAGAGCTGCACGACCGACTGGTTTCTGCTAGACATACATTGTTGTAGCTGTGTGCAGTGCAAGGGGAGAAGCTTGCTGCTTGCGTCGATTGGATGCATGTAAACTTGAAGAAGAGCTGAAAGCATGCAACATGATGATCTCTCCTGGGGATGCAAACAGTGCTGCTAAAGAAGATGCGGCTGTCACTCGACATGCACAGTCTCTAACATCACTACTGGTAGCAACCTTTTTGTCTCAACCAATCTTCTTGGGGCTTCCAAGCATTCACTGCATTGAAATATCGAGGTATTGTCACAGCAGGCAACACCTCTTGCATTAAAGCGTCGCTCCCTGGATGCCGCGCTAGGTGCCAGAGTTTGTATTGAGAATGTCTTGCTTCCAACCGGTCAGTGCTAGCACAGAACTTCCGGGGAACAGCACCGCTTAAATGTACACACTGGGATCTTTTCTAGGTGCCTTGTCCAAAGCACTCAGCTTGTGGCTGGCGTCAAGAACAAGTCCTGTCTCGTCCAGACTGTCTGGCTCTGTTGTTAGGGTGCAAGAATCGGGCTCCGGGCAGCACTTGTCCGAAGTTTTCCTGAGCTGCGTGAGGGCGAGCTTTGGCACATACTCCTGGATGAGCTCCTTGACTGGAGGAATCTCCGTGATTCCCATGGCAGTCATCTGCAGCTTCTCATGCTTGGTCAGGTTATCCAACGACCTGGGCGGATCAGAGTAATATGACGCTATGTCCACGAAGGGTCCAAAGTGCCCACCACCCTTCAGCATGATGGAGTAACAAGCCTCGACATCGGTCTCGCCACGATCAGGCAAGAACAAGGTCTTGTTGAAGTCTGCGAGGGCATCGATCATCTGCTTCAGTTGCGCCTGGTACTTCGGATCATGTGACAAGTCATTGCTTTCACTTGGGTCCTCTTCAATGTTGTACAAACATCCGTCCCCACAATCTCCACGCCAGTAGTACTCGTCTCCAAGATCGATTTTGTACTCCAGCACGCCAAAATCAACAAAATCCGGACCGCCTCCTGACACAAAGCGACCGACAGTGCTGCAGTTCGGGTACAACGGACCGGTGTGGACCATGTAGGGCTGCTTGCCGGTCACGAGCTTGTAGGGATACGACAGTAAAGCATTTGCGGATATGAACAAGGACTCGTTCGCACGAGGACCTGGAGCACCTTGGAAAATAGCGTCGAGCATGCCGTTCTTGCCATCCACCGGGGCCAGCGTGCTGAGGCCACGGGACTTTAGCCAAACATTGGCCGCTTCAGCGGCGTCGTCCTTGGCGTCAACACCAGCAAGTTCGGAAAAGATGGTGTACCAATCTGCGATCGAGACGATGCCGTTGTGAATGCGGCCCCGGCTGGACTCGGGAACGAAACCGCCAGAGATGAAGGTGTTTGTTCTGACGCCCCCCTCGAAGTCAGAGTATTTCCCACCTCTCAAAGGATAGTTGTTGGCGGAACCTGGCTCATAAATTGGTCCGCCATTGTCGGTGGTGAAGACCAACAAGGTGTTGTCCCACATTCCTTTCGATTTCAGGGCATCCGTAAGGTTCTGGATCGTGTCATCCAGATACATAGTCATTGCCATCAGCTTCCGTCTGTTCTCTGAGTCAATGATCTGTCCACCCTGTTGGGAGACGATCTCAGAAATCTTGCTGTAGTAGTACTTGGGGATCTGCAAAGGCGTGTGAAGCAGGTGGAATGCATGAAATAGGAAGAGTGGGTGATCCAAGTCGGATGCGTTGTGATCTCGGATTATCTGCAAAGAGCGTTCCTCAAACATCTTCTCCTCGTAGCAGAATGGTGTACGCTCCTCACTATCCTTGCACGCATCTGTCAAGTCTGCTTCCTTGTACGGTCCACGGTACGTGTCGTTTTCAGTCACAAGGTCGTAGAATGCATTCAAGCATGGCGTGATTTCACCAGTTGCCTCAATCCCAGTCTTTTTGTTCCAATAGTCGTTGGCATGTTGGTAATAAAGGAAACTGCTGTCGAATCCACGACCACGAGGGGTGTGCTGCGGAGTAGCCATCCCTGCGTCCCACTTCCCAGTGTAGAAGGTCTTGTACCCACCGGCTTTGACCTTGGCTCCCATACCTGAAGGCGTGGAAAAATGCAAAGGCTCGGAAAGAGCTTCGTTCGGACACCGGACGTCAGGGAACCAGATTTTAGCTAAGAACGTCGATGCGACTGTCCTCGGAAAAGGAATTCTAGTTGCATACATAAATACTTGAAATCGCGCGCCTTTCTGCCAATTTCTAGCTGCGTAAATAAATAAATGGAAAAATAAATATAGTTAAATATAGGTATATATATGTATGTATATATATATATATACATATATGTATGTACGTACGTACGTACGTTTGTATGTGATTGTGTGTGTGTTCATGTACTTGTCCATGTGCTTGTGCATGATTTAATGCCTTGTTACTGTCCGAGACACATGCATGTATCGCAAAGCACCAGAATAAAGGCAGGGCGAAACGAGAGCGGCTCCAGGATTTCCAGGACGAACATGGGACGAAGCTTGACACAAGGATTTCAGTTTTTTCAATTTCCGAGCATTTTCCCAGCCTTGTTGCTGACGTTCCGAAGAAATGCGTCGTTTTGAGCAACAGCATTCACACACCCGACGGGTGCTTGTCTGAATGGGTGCGTTTTTCTTTGAAGATGATGTTTGCATAGACAGCCTTGGGACTCAGCCGTGTCTTGCACACACGACGGCTTTTTTGCATGGGAACTTGGACTACGGGCGGGAAACCAATAATTGCCGGAGTCGATGCTTGATCAACCCCGGCAGTGTCGAAGGAATGCTTTTTGCCTCATTGACTACGATTCACAACCACGCCTGTCATGTTGCGGGGGATGCCAGCGAAACCGCTCACTGGGTCTTCGGGATTCTGAGCCGTCACTGCCACGTTCTTCACCAGAACATGAGGGGCGAGGCGGCCTGATAGTAGAGCAGACCTGGCTGGACCACAGATTCTGTAGGAGTAGTGGCGGTCGAGGACGACACCCTCGGCTGCCAAGGCGTTTATGGCCGGAGTGTGGACCTCCAGCTGGCCCTGTTTCTCGTCAGCCGTCTGTGAGCCGTTCCGATGATAACCTATGTTGGCCCACCCCATGTCATCCGCAAGAATAAACCTTGGCTGATTTCTGAGCCCCTCCTAAAAGTTAAACTTTTAGCCTCCTGCTTGTAGTTCGTATAGACACCCAAAAATTTTAAGTTCTAAGAGCCAACCAGAAGAACACCAAGGAACAAGATGTGAGGCTTGTGCCTGCTGGCTGGTCCTGCCCCAGCCGCGGTAGCGAAGGCCACCACGGCAGTAGCAAGGCACAGGCAGTGCTGTGGCTTCATACTTCCTCTGAGGGGTGGATCCCGCCAGGCCTTCAAAAGGCTGCTAATGGCTGCAGGCCAGGACGCAATCCGCCGAGCACACAAAGCAACAGCGACGTCCAGGATCACAGTGGTACGACAGCAAGTTGTGAAGACCTGGAGCCTTTTGCTTTTTTCGGAAACGAGCATGTCGGAGCCTTGTGTACATCATGTGACCTTGCACATTAGACTTGTAGAGACAAACAAATTGTAGCCTGCTCCGCTGTCACTCACCGGCGAGGTTCACCAAGTTAGCGGAAGGCCCAGGGGGTCAACAGCATCGTCAGCTTTGAAGTCAAGAATTGAAAATAAGACCAGGTCCAGAGCACGATTCTGCATCACCTCACATGGCAGGTCTCCTCAAGTCTCCTTGAATCTAGCAGCTTAGTTCGGGTCAAAATCCTTCGCCTTTCTATTCCAGGTACTTCGCCAGAAGCTTCTTTGTTGGAGTCAAAAACCTGAAGGACTTCTGCGTATTCCTGCAGACTGCCAGCCAACACCAGCACCGCTTGGGATTGGATGCTTGGGCTCCCGCTTGGAATCATCCGCCGATCCTTTCCTCGCCTGGCTCAAATATCCGCGTACCTGTTTGCTAGCAGGCAGAAGGGGACAAGCGTAGTTGCACAGCCGGCTACCTCCTTGGCCAAGACCTTGCCGAGTTCGACACCCCACCTTTGAGATCAGTGTCGAGTCTGCTGTTTCTATTTTTGAGTGGCCAAGCCCAGCGCTGATCGAACGAGTTAATGTCCCACAACCAGCCTCTCGTTGCACTGGCTTCATGCGAATGCCTCTCAGACTATGCTGCACACATCGCTCCTTGCACGGCAGTGCGGTGCTCGTAGAGGGCCAAGAGCTGCCCCAGCCTGATGGGCTACCATGCCGCACACATCCGGCCTTAACTAGTCTGCACCCTTTTCCTAACGGTCCTGATCTCAGTCAAACACCAATGTGCATTGCAGACCGGAAGCAGCAAGGACCTGACACGGTGTTGCGATGACGGATGTCCTTTTCTGCAACTGCAACGCCTGCTGATACGAAGATGCCAAGGCCAGAGCAGCGACGGCCTGTCCCCTGGGAACGTCTTGTGCGCAATGAGCTTCTCGGGGATCCCGTCTGCCTGGAAAGACACGAGGCAAGGACTCGAACGTGCTTTTGTGCCGGCTTTCCTTCAGCTCTTCGGCAGTCTTCCCCAGAGCCAGTGCATCTGTCACAGGTGCATCATCCGGAGATAACGATTGCTTGAAACCCACGAACCTGGCTGGGCGAAGAAGTTTGACATTAGCTCGTCGTGATTGGAAACGGCTTCGCCAGGCAGCTCAACCTTGACACGGGCAGGCTGCAGAATCTTTGATGGCTCTAAAGCTGAGAAGCGAGCTGGGTTTTGTGATGCCGCAAATCCAATGAAGTGAGATGGGATTACTCGGCCCTGGTGCATCAGCTGGTAGAACGAGTGCTGGCCTTGGCCACTCCAATTTCCCCAGCAAGAGCTACTCAGCTACTCTCGTCTTGGTCTTCGGCCGTTGGTGCCGGGCTCACCGAAGTTAATCGCACCGGTTCCGACCGGCACCTCGCTCCCGTCCTTGAGGCGCATCACACTCTCCCGCGGTAGTAGCTGCAGCGTCAGCCATCGAGGCCGGTGCCATCTGCACACGTTTACCATTACCTTAGTAAACAGTTACTACTCGAAAACCAAACACGAACCTTTGGCGGCGCTCTTGATTCGTGTTCTCACTTGTGCCGCTGCGCGACTTTCCATATCCAACTGCTGGATGTGAGGCACGAAACGCACAAGGGCCTGCCACCAAATTTGTCTGAAGGCAATGGCTAGGTGTTGGGCATAGGGGACTTTGGAATCTGCGGTCCAATTACAAAGAGGCCTGGCAGTACGGCAGAATAGCAACGCCCTCGTGCCCCATCATGCTGCAGTTCCAGACCTTTGGATGTCGCTGGCATGATCGGTACATGCTGTAATCACGAAAGGTGAGCACTGTAACTGTCTACGCATCCAAGATGGGAGAGCTTGTGGAGTAAGGCCTGACAGGTTACCTGCATCCTCGGCTGCCAAGGGCGGCGCGTCCAGTAGCCCAATGATAAGTGGAAGGTTTTCTTTGGCAGGTGCCTGCACCGGACATGGCCGCTATGCACAAGGGCCAAAAGAAGAAGACTAGACACGACGCCTTCTGGAAGTGCTGATCCATGGCATGCCTTTCAAGGATCCGCACATCAAACTCCATCCGCAGGTTGTGGGAGTCAAACCCACCACCGAGCTCGATGCCCTCCTTCCAGGAACTGGTTGACGATGCCGAATCCATACCTAGCCACGTTCACGGGCAATCTTATGGCATTTGTTCCTGCACCTTGGCCCGTGCCGTTGCACCGTGCTCTGTCTGTGTCTGTGTGTGGGTGTGCGTATGTATGTGTGTGTGTGTATGTCACTGTGTTTGGCCCCCTCAAATCTTAAGCACCCACTGTTTAAGCCTCTGGTCGGAAGTGCCACGTGGCACCATGCACTACTAGATATCCTTGCAGCTTGCAGCCACTGAAAGATGAGACTCCGAAAACAAGGAAGCGGCATGGTGGTCTGCCGGCATCCATCGTCGAGGGCCCGGCTGCAGCGACAAGGCGAGGACGCCCACGGCGCTCCAAACCGAGAAGCGTCCGCCGACCTCCAACGCGATGCAGAGCACTACTGTCCTCGAACCTATACGCGACACGGACTACAGAGGCGCGCTTCTCTCTGGGTGACATGCCCAGTCCCAGAAGCCAAAGACATTGTTCGAGTCAATGCCGAAGGCCTCTGCACGAGCAGGAACATGCAAAAAGGCTGCCAAGGCCCAGTGCAGCCCAGTGCAGCCCAGCCATCCTGGGTCTTATCGAGAGCAGTGGAGCATGCCACGACGTGTTTCGCGACGCCTCAGAGACAAAACCGGCTGACGGCTGACATCCAGTTGGCAAGAGCAGCTCCACAGCACTTGCATAGGGCATAGGGGGTCCACAATCTGCGCTACCAAGCTCCTTTACGAGCCATGCCTGAGGCAGAGCTAGAATAGACTAGACGAGACGTCATCTTTGCTCTTGCAGCGCCTTGACTGTTTTGGCATTCAGCATCGTCTCAGCTGTTGTAAATGTCTTCGAGATGATGACGACCTTGCAAGGGAAAAGGGGAAGCTTCTCTGACTTCGCTTCTTCTTCTTCTTCACAAAGTGGCCAGGGTCGTCTCGGCATTGAGCCCTTCCAAGGCCTCCATGGCAAGCTCAAAAGGATACCCTGAACGGCCCTAGGCTCGCGTGATCACTAGACTCTAGACTAGATGTCTCTCGACTCTAGACTCTCTCAGCCCATGACACGCTGGACGTCGATAGGGTCGACATTCGCCAGGAAGCGAAGCTTCCGACCCTGAGCCGCTGCCGCTGCCTCGCACGGAACGGAATTGTTCTGCTTTGCGTCTCAGCCGTGGGCCTCCGGATCTGTTTTCAGAGCTTCGTAGACGAACTCCACGCCCAAGTAAGAGCCCCCGATCCTGCACCACTGCAACACGTCTGTCCCACAGAATGTCAGAGGTGTGGAATCTGCCCTGAATCTGTTGATGTGCCCATATTTGCCAGTAGGTTTTTCTTTGATTCAAGGGTACTGCCGGTCGTGGGCATCCGTCCCGAGTTCATGCGACGGTTCCCCGGTCTGTGCTGTACACTTGCGCTGAGCTTCCACGCGCACCACGGCCGAAGCCGTAAACTGGACCACCTTTGTTTCCTGCGACTTTGCCTCGTACAGCATCTTGAACCACTCCAGCCGCTGTTTGAGGTGTGCGTCTCTGCTACCACTATGGCATTCCGTGGCCGTCTCTGTCGGATGGACGGCCAACCGAGGTGCCATGCTGTCAGTATAATATACTATATAATACACCATTATATAATTATATATTATACTATACTAACAGACAACACACTGTAATAACAGGAAGTGGGGGCGACTCCACGACCCCCACGAAACCCTTTGCTCTCCTCGCTTTTGACAAAGACTTTCGGGCTGTTTTTTGAAGAGGCCATCATCTGAAAAGCAGCCCCACAAATAACGAAGCTTTCGGATATCTTCCCTCGTTCAGGTACACAAAATTAGTAGCGGGAAATAACAGGATAAATCCCAAGCGCAGGATTACGCCGTGCTGGCTGAGGTTCCGACCCAATACAAACCACGTCTGTCAATGCTTTTCCAGTGAAGCCTTTCCATTCTCCTGAGCGAACCTGCGAGACAAAGTCGGTTCTGAGACCCTGCGCGACCACTCTCTTTGTGCTGAGCCTTGTCGGAGAATCCCTTCATGGCATCCAAGACTTTCCAGACCTTTTCTCAGCACTCTTGCAGGAGTGTTGCGATTTGCTGCCACACTTGCAGGAAACTTGAAAAGACTTGTGGCTACCACGACCAGTATCTCACAGACAATACTGCAGAACGTGATACCCACCTTGACGCATGCAACCCGCAGAGACGGGAAATGACAAAGCTAGGTCAGCATCGAGTCTATGTCATTTAAAGCACGGACCTCTGGCACCACATTCTGTCCATCCAACGGGATGGACGCACTGCGAGGCGCTCGCAGTGCTGGGTGAAGAACCTCGGGCTGGGCTGAGATGTGTTGCTCTCTGGAATGCTCGTCTTCAACGTCCCGATCCGAGTTCCAGGCTGCTCTGCCTTCGGTCTGATTGATGCGCTCACCTGCAAACCTTTGAAGTGAGCGCAAGCCCCTTCTCTTCGGGCGAAAGGCGACTGAGGCCGGCGACATCTTCGCCTTCCTTTGCTCGACACCAGCCTCCGCTCAGCTCAAGAATTGGCGGCCTTTTCGAAAATGCCAAGGTCGCGGCCTTCTCAGCGAGATCGAAGAGTTTGGACCTGGCACACTTTCGTGTAGGCAATGCTCGCGCTCCTTCCTCTGCACCGGGACAGGGACATGGTCTCACTGTCGACCTTTTGGCGACAGTAGTCGAGAACCTCACACTGTTGTCCCAATTCCGGGCACATGATCTTGTGCACCGCCCAAGCCCAAGCATGTATTACGAAGAGCGGCAGTGCACGGACTCCGTAGCCATGCATGTGCCGCTGCACTGCAATTTCGAGGTTTGGCACGGTGCCATGCTGGATGCCCCCCATGTCACTGACGCTGCACATTAAATCCACCGGCATGACGGCATAGACACGACGTGCGTAAGAGAGTGAGCTGAAAACCTTTGATCCCCTGAGCCAGCCACCATTTGCCCGCTCTGGACAAACATGGAGTCGTTGCGGGCCTTTCCGTGCACTCTTCACTTGCACAGCGGTCGAGTCTGAAACAAAAAAGCGCGCCTGATCCTGCATCAGCGATCGTAAATGTGTAGATTTCATTTTGGGCACTTGGCCTTGCATGTACGCCACGCTGTCGAAATCTCGTTGCATTTTTCCAGTTCATCTTCCTTGCCTTTCAAATCACTCCATAGGCCGGAAGCCATTTGCCTCAGGACACGCATGGACACACTGTGAGGAATCGCGGTCGTCACTGCCTGCCGTCTAACCATAAACACTTGTGGACTCAAGCAAAGGAGTCTGACCCGGCACTCCATTTGCTGATATTGATTCTTTTCTGAGCGGTCGGCTGTGCCAACGGGACCGGCTCCGGAAACAAACACACATCAACTGAAGATTTCCAACGCTGCGGAAACCAACCGAAAAACGTCATGGCCGATGTTGATTCATTATTTTTCAAACTTGTGAATGCATGAAAATCACAGGGACGACAAAGCCAAGGACATAGCTAGCAACTGCCAGGCGCCTTCAAGATGCAACGGACAAGGTTCGTCGTGTCCGGACCACAAGCGGCTCGTGACTTTTGCAGAACCTGCAATGCAGCCTCCATGCTTAGTGTCGTAGACAGGCCTGACCGATGCGCTGAAGCTGCTGCCGTGACAGGCTAGAGAAGTTTGCAGGGAAGCAGCAGGACTTGCCAACTTAAAACTTTTAGACCCTGAAGTGGAGTCAGGAAATCCGCTGAGGGCACAGGCCCAGGCGTCTTGGGGACTAAACTAGGTACCCTCCTCCAGCCGGAATTCCGTGAATTATGCTAATGGCCAGCTGCAGCATAATTCGGGAAGGCGGGAAGGCGGGGAAGCGGGGACGGGGGAGGAAAGGAGGGGGGGGGCTGCACACAAGACTTGGCTGCACCCAGCCAAGGAGATGGTGAGTTATGCTGATGGCCAGCAGCCTGCAGGGAGAGGAGTAGGAGTTTAAACCCCCGTGAATTGCAGTGCGAGCGTCGTCGGTGCAGCTGCAGTTGCTCGTATGTAACGAAAGTTAACATGTCACAACCTGCGAACGGTTTGCGCCTGCGGCTGCTGGCAATCTGTCGCATGAGGCTTTGCCAGCCCTCCCCCGCCCTCCTTTCTCCCCACCCCCTTCCCCCTCCTGTCCCTGCCCACTCACCTCCCCTCCCCCCTCCGTCTCCTCTGAGGGCCAGCTCGGAAGCCTTGGGCACCCTCAGTTTAAACGGACTGCGTACATGAGACATGATCTCCTTGCAGACAAAGTTTGCGCATCACTCGTATGTATCATACAGGGAAAGTCACCGTCATTTTTCAACATCCACTCTCCAGCATGCAAATTGAATCGGGGGTGAAAATAGGAATGATAAAAACCTAAGCCGGAAATGATAAACAACATGACGAAAAAACGAAGCCCCGAACGATAACATACATTATGATAGACACAATTTCCAAGAATCTTAATTATAACTCTAATGATCGCAGCGTCCGATTCTGAACTGCATACCGGCTGTCGATCGACTTGTCCGACGGTGGAGATTACCATGCACAAGAATGCCGTGAACACCGAGGATTATTTTGTCTCTGATGCCTGGTCTGAGCTGCACGGCATGGCTCTTCTGATCGTCTGGAGCCTGCTGTTTCTTGCTTAACCTCTCCTATGGCTGTATGAAGCGCCATACCTAAGTGCACACAGTGTCTCTAATCTCGGTGCGTGTGTACAACGAAGTGCGCTTCTGCGCACCTGTCCTCGAGACTGCTAGACTGCGTGGTGCCAGTCAGGCCTTTCAGCTCTGCTCGAGCATTTTGTGGTTCGCGGCAGCTTAGGATTACACTTCTGCTAAGTACAAGATGTCGGGCTTTGGTTTACTTGTTCCCTAAAATGTAGAGTCACCAATATAATCTGTAATGAGTCCTGAGCTGCCTCTCCACACATGTTCAGCAGCACCACTAAAATATCCAGCCCGAGCAGTGATTCTTTGGAGCTGGGCAGACTGCCAAGAATTGAAGAATCTTCGAACATTCACATGATCCCAGACATATGAAACCGGCACTGCACTTCAAATTTAGTCTAAGGCCCCTAAACTCCCTAAACCCTAAACCCTAAACCCCTGAACCCCTGAACCCCTAGACCCCTAAACCCTGAACCCCTAAACCCTACACCCCTAAACCCTAAACCCCTAAACCCTCTTAACCCTAAACTCTAAAGCCTAAATCCCTAAAAGCCCGCTTTCTTAAGCCGCGAATAAAGACGTCTTCTCCAGCGCACTAACCCCCAAGCCCCCAACCCCTAAACTCCTAAAGCCCTAGACCCCTAAACCCTAGCTAAACCCCTAAACCCTAACTAAATCCCTAAACTCTAAACCCCTAAACCCTCTAGACTCTTTACCCTAAACTCTAAAGCCTAAACCCTAAACCCTAAACCCCCAAACCCCTAAACTCTACACCCCTAAACCCCTCCCCTAAACCCCCTAAACCCTAAACTCTAAAGCCTAAATCCCGAAAAGCCCGCTTTCTTAAGCCGCGAATAAAGAAGTCTTCTCCAACGCACTAACCCCTAAACCCCTCAACCCCTAAACTCCTAAAGCCCTAGACCCCTAAACCCTAACTAAACCCCTAAACCCTAAACCCCTAAACCCTAAACCCCTAAACCCTCTAGACTCTCAACCCTAAACTCCTAAACCCCTAAACCCTAAACGCTAAACCCCTAGACCCCTAAATCCCTAAAAGCCCGCTTTCTTAAGCCGCGAATCAAGACTTCTTCTCCAACACCCTAAACCCCTAAACCCTGAACCCTCAACGCTAAACCCTAAACCCTAAACTCTAAACCCTGAACCTTAAGGTAACTCGGCCTGACTGTACCGCGGCTTGTGTCGGTGCGCTTGTGGCCCACCTCTTCGGCTCCGAACATCTACGGC
>CAJNJA010080763.1:0-12338 GCA_905231915.1 Symbiodinium necroappetens | reverse complement strand
AGCCCCAAGCCCTTCACCCCAAAGCCCTAAACCTTAAACCCAAAACCCTAAACCCCTCTACATATTACATTATACCCCAAGGCTCCAGTTAAAACCCAGAGTGGCTCATGGACTAGCTTTAAAGGGTACAGAAATTGTCCTAAAAGGGTTCCAGAAGGTTCGCGCTATAAACCCGAAACCCTAAACCCCAAACCCCAAACCCTAAACCCCAAACTCCTAAACCCTAAACTCCTAAACTCCTAAACGCTAAGGCTTAGGGATGAAAGCCCTTCAAGCCTTGGCCACAGCAGTGGTGGCTGAAACCCTACTAACTAGGTACTTAGGTTTCGGATAGTAGTTTATGTAGGGTTTAGGGTTTAGGGATCGGACCGGTCAACGTAAGGTCAAGATCTGACGTCGGGCCGCAAAGCGCGGCAGTTAATTATGAGCAACTTGCAGGCTCAAGAAAAAACAGAGATGCCCGCCTCCTGTACAATGCTGTGGAAAATTAGGGTTTAGGGTTTAGGGTTTAGGTTTCGGATAGTAGTTTATGTAGGTTACCATTTGGGAGAGTATGTGATTATTAGGTCCTTGGACCCTTAGGGTAAGCTTTTGTTGTTGGGGCCACTGAGCCCCAAACCCGATAAAGGCCGAGCAAGATGCCCCTGCTGGTACCCTTCTGCATTTGACTTGAGGCTCCTGGGAAACGTAGCAGTATCCTACCAAACCCATATAAAACCCAACAGCACACATGCGCCGTTGCACAGTACTCTTGCAGACTTTGGAGACCTTTTTTCCAGAAGTTGGTGACAAAACAAGGAGACAGTACCCAATAGAATCCTACAGAACCCACGATTCCACAGCAAGACTACTAAACCCCACACCCTAAACCATCAAACAAACGACCTTACCCCAAAAGCTCCTACCGAATCCCCCCAAACTTCTTCTGAGACCTTTCTATGCCCTTAAAAAGCTCTAAAGCCAAGACCCTAGAGGCCCTAAGCCCTAGACCCTGGAAAGCTTAAACCCTATAAATCCTAGATGCCCTCAACCCTATAAACCTTAAAAGCCCTAAACCCTATAAACCTTAAAAAGCCCCAAACCCTATAAGCCTCAAAAGCCCTAAAGCCTGTAACCTTAAACGCCCTAAGCCCTATACACCTCAAACAGCCCTAAACCCTATAAAACTCAAAAGCCCTAAATCCCATAAACCTTAAGAGCCCTAAACCCTAACCCTAACCAAACGAAGAGATCTCCTAGGGCAGCTGCCGTTGCTCAAGCGAGTGCTTTACTGGACCCCTGAGAGTTAAGGGGCTGCGTAGGCACTATACTTACTATAAGTTACGTACTATACATCGGCTTGCTATAAGGGCACTATACGTGTACGTCAACGTTTCAGGGCATTGTTTTTGGTTCTGGGGAGTGGGGTCTACCTGTGGTCTTCATCGTAGTTACCTTCTTGTTCAACCAAACTTATATTTAGGGGATCCTATATAGCTATATATAGCCCAGAGGAATCATACATACTACCATTATGGAATTCGGTCCTTACAAAGGGTTGAGGGTTTCAGGTTTAGGGCCTATGCTCGGCTTAAAGCTGTCTGTAAGTGATGCGGAAATGTACGCTAAACCATACGATGCTCGTGAAATCTAATAAGTGTCCTACATCAAAGCCTGTCTTATCCTTACGCCCCGTGCTACTTGACCAGTGAGTCTACTCTGATAACAAATTGTGCTTATAATGCACTTACCCTAAGACTCCAAGTATACAAATAGTACCTACTTTGGGGTCTAAAGTCTATAAATGGTACCTACTTTGGGCTATTTGGAGTCTTAGGGTTAGTCAGTCCCTGGATCGTAGACCCACCCCTTTGCGGCCCTTACCAACCGTAAAACCCGAGCCCTAGACCCTTTGGGTCTAGCAGGGCTGCCAAGGTCAACCAGGTGAAGGGCTCTCTGTTTTATGGTGAACCATTCCGGCTCGGGTTCGAACTTCAACTTTATTAGATCAACTACTATATAGGGGGCAGAAAAATATTTTCCAGTAGTGTTCCATGACAGCCGCCACTCACTTCTACTACAATTAGCGCAATACTTAATTCCAATTAGAAAGAACCTGTGCCATAAAGCCCCTGTAAACCCTATTCCACTTGTCGAGCCCGGAAGGATCTAGAAAGTAGAACCCCTAATTTGGGACACTGTACTATACTACTACAGACCAGGGGGTCTGGCTACAGCACGAGAGACCGCACAGCGCTAGTGCTTGATGCTTCTCCGACGACCTGTCAGAAGAAACTGCAAGCCGCAACATCGAGGGCCATGTGCTTCGTTCTCCCCTAGTATTAGGGGCCTTCATAAATACCGGTTACTATTTGTATAGTATACCCCCAAAACACTATTCTAACTATTAAGGCCCCTACAGTATTTCCCCAAGGACTGGGGATGGACTTGGGGTTCAGTCTACAAGCCGGCATATCATTCCGTTTGTTCGGTATTAGATACACAATAATATTCCACAGAACCTCTTTTTGATTATCAATTTAGCCCTATATGGGGTTGGAGGGCGGAGCCTTCTCAGTAAAAGACCAGGCTCCAGTGCCTCTACTTCTCCCATGAATCGTCCAACCCATATCTGGCACATTGAGATTTTGCGCTTTTTGATGAGCAGTCATATCCCCGAGCCGTCAACCCTAAACCCTATAAAGGTTTATTAGAGCATACACCAACATCCTGTTCCAGTCGTCAAGGCGCCTGACCCTGAGCTCTAAACCCTAAACCCCAATAATATAGAGGCCTAAATAACTAACAATAGTTTTCGTTAGGGTTCCGTAGTCTAACTATACTATAAAGGAGCCAAGAACCCTATTATAATTATGAAGCCTCCTACATGAGTTTGTCCCTTTTGGTAAGGCTCCTCTATTACACATACAGTCTCTATCGTTTCCCCAAGATACCATGACACAGTGTTTCAGCCACCCTGTAAGGATTTCCTTTAAGGGTGGCTTTAGTGGGCTAAGATGGTCTGAGTAAGCGTAAAGTAGAACGTAGTGTTTGAAACGGAAAGTCTGCTGCTTGGGCATGTCGAAGCCTCAAAGGCTAGTTGGAATATAGTTCCATTGTGTACCCGCTAACAATTACCTATGTTGGCACTTGGTTCTCGCCGGAGTTTCACAGCAGGCGGAACGCTTGCTCACAGAGAGTTGCGAGTGTCAATTTGGGTCGGTGCCACATCTCCAATGTCTTTAACTTCCTCCATCAGGAATGACGACCATGACATGAACCGTGTACAAGACATGTCTTGTGAATCCGTTTGTAAACCACATTATAGTAATGCACTCCCCCACACCTTTACCGTACCTAGAGGGTCATACCCGACACCGCGTTTAGGGGTACTTAGTTTTATGGCTAGGATTATCTGATTGTTATACAGAAAAGTAGGCACCCTTAAAAAGGGCTAGGGCATGACCCTATAGGTGGGGCCCCAAAGGGTTCCAATTTTTTTTGACACCCCCGCAGAAGAATTATACAGACAGGGAGTTTCAGTCTGTGCTGGGGCCCAGAGTGACAGGGAGTATAAGCGCCGAGCTATGGTTGAGGGCTTACCCGAAGCTGGGGTTTTGGGTTTATGGTTTTGGGGTCAGGGTTCGATTTTTTTGGTTTTTGTTTTGGGGTCTAGAGGGTTTATTGGGATGATTATGGCTCTTCATTATGTTCCCGCATCTATGTTCGTTTCTATCCAACCAAGTACCACAATACCTCCACAATGTATGTTGCATTCCCAACTTTACTATAAGCACCCGTATTGCCGATAAGACTGGTGTCGGGGGGGGCTCCACGAAAAGAGCAAGACTCAACATCCGGGTTTAGGGTTTACCTGTGACCCCCAACCCTACACAATAGTAGGTTATGAGTTATGACCTCTTAATTAGTGGGTAGAACCCCGAAAACGTTAGGTTTTTGGATTCCCACGTAGGGACACCCAGTCTTTTGTTTCAACACGTTACGGAGCCAATGGCAATACTTTACACTCCAGGCTTCAAGCTTTTTAGACTCTACATCACCGAAACAACATACAGCCGTTGCTAGACAACTCTAAATGGCCCTAAATTTTCCTACACCTCAAAATTCAACCCTCGACCCCTACACCTTTCGCCTTAAACTCCAAACCCTAAACCTAAACCCTAAACCTAAACCCTAAACCCTATGAACCTCGGCAGCTCGCTGTGATTTGAAAGCCGGAAGACAATGGTCTTTCTAGGATCTCAACAGTTCGGCGTGAGGAGATAGAAAGGCTTCGGGCTTAGGGCAAAGGGTGTTTAGGCTTTTAGGGTTTAGGGTTGAGGCGTTTAGGGGCTTTAGATAAAGATTTCCTAGTGCTTCGGGTTAGGATTTACGGTTTCGGGGGTTTGAGGTAGTGTTTCATGTCCTTTGGGAACGACGAGCTCTTTCATGTTCCCTTACTGTTCTTGGAGAAAGGCAGTTGTGTTGGTTTCTCTGTGCTTGATTAAAAACTTTCGAACCCTAAACCCTAAACCGTACTGTTGTTAGGCTTGCTAGGTTGTGAATTCAGAGTTTAGTTTTCTAGGGTTCGCTTTCGGGGGTTTGGGGTTTCCGGCATTAGGGGTTCGGTAGCCCCAGACATTTGACTTAAAGGTGCAGAACGTTTCTGTGTCAATTTTTCGGTTGAGGGCTTCAGGTTTGAGGTTTAGGATTTACGTTTGCGGCCTGAACCCTAAGCTATATACCGTGAGCCCTAAACCCTGAACCCCAAACCTCAACCGTCTAGTATAGGGGGCCTTAATAATTACCTATACTATTTTGGTGGGTTCCTTATTTATTATAAGCACAGAATGAATATATATATATATATACGTACATATATATATCTATACACCCCAAAAACCCTATTTTAATTATTAAGGTACCTACACTATACCGTCAGCCCTACCCACACACCGATCGAATCTCAAGGCCTGCTCCAAAGGTATCACAGTTCTTACGGCGGCAAGGGCTTGTTTGTAGGGTTTAGGGATTATCGGGCTTTTCTTACCCCTTCTTGATATGGCTGTATTATGAGGGTTTGTATGATTTTGGTAGAGGGTTGTATCATGGCACATTTCGTAGCCCTGCGGGTCCAATCCAAGTGATCAATATTTGTAACTTCCAGGGTCTTGGGGTTTAGGGGTTTTAGGGTTTAGGGTTTATAGGGTTTAGGGTTTTGGGGTTTTGGGGTTTTGGGTTTAGGGTTTAAGATCTGAGGGGTCTCAGTATTCCAACAGGTCGGAAGTGCAGGCTTCTTCGGGTGGGGGCCTTAGTTAGCGCCTAGTGCGCTCCTTGTTTTACCCTAATCTCCACACTTGAAACCCTAAACCCCTGAACTTGAAACCCCGGAGTTTGTGAAACATACGGCCTATCATGTGATTTTAGGTTTGTCTAGGCTCCCCAGTAGTAACCTTTTGCCCTTTATTATTGGGGGGGGTCTCCTTATTAAAGCCGAATATTAGGAAAAAGGGTACCCTTATTATTCAGGGGTTGCTGGGGAACCCAATTGTGGGTTTAGGGTGCTGTGGGGTTTTAGGGAGGGCCGGGGTATCTCTCGAGCCCTGAGGTTTCAACAGGGAAAGTCTTGCGAGAGCTGTACAAAAACGACATACCAAAGGTAAATAAATTACCAACACAATTTTGGGGTGTTCTTTATTATAGTTATAGTATAACATACCCCAACACCCTATTCTAGTTATGAGCGCATCTACATTTACAAAGCCTTGTGAACCCTTATCCAGCCCCGTAACAGCCCAGGACACCCTCCAAGGCCTCCCCTAAGGCTCCAATTCACCCTAAACCCTGAGCCCAAACCCCCTAAACCCTAAACCCTAAACCCCTAAACCCTAAACCCCCAAACCCCAAAAACCCTAAGCCCTAAACCGTTGTAAATCCCCATTCGCCAGGCTCCGACTGCCTTCGCAGAGGTTCGGGTGCCTGGAGTCAGTGCATTTGCGGACGCCTCGCGGATTTTGGGGGGTCCGAGAGAGGGGTTTATGGTTTAGGGTTTAGGGGCAACAGAGCAAGGGGGTTGCGGATTTACTTGAGGGTTTAGGGTTT
Source organism: Symbiodinium necroappetens (assembly GCA_905231915.1). Classification (NCBI taxonomy): domain Eukaryota; class Dinophyceae; order Suessiales; family Symbiodiniaceae; genus Symbiodinium; species Symbiodinium necroappetens. The sequence goes on along the minus strand of CAJNJA010080763.1, from coordinate 6,257 downwards.
AGGGCTGGAGGATCATGGGACTTAGCAACCAGGGTTATCTTTACGGTAGCTATACTTGTAAATACTTGTTAACTCCACTTAGGGTACTTATAATCTTCCTCACTAAGCCCCATGATCTTCCAAGTCGAGTCCATGTTCCTCGAGTTTTTATGTTTCAGATTGGCTTACTGCAGGGCTTAATCGGCACCATGGACCCCTTTGTGTAGTACCTGGGCCTTGCAAGACCTTCCTATCTAGGTACTTCCGGGTCAAAGTATGCGCTCAACATGTGTAACTACTTGGAGCCATCGGCTGTGAGACACCTAACAATCATAAGTTCCCAAATGCCGTAAACCCTCAACCCAAACCCCAAACCCTTAACTCGAAAACCTAAAGCCCAAGTCTTAAGCCCCAAAACCCCGCACCCTTATAGAGCCTTTGTGGGATATATATATATATATATATCCACTATTGAACCTTTATAAAACGAACCGCAGACACTAAATAATCCCTAAAAGCCGCCAAACCCCTGCACCCCCTAAACCCCAAAACCATCCCAAACCCAAAAGTCGCGAGGTCTTGCGTGCACCTTTGCTTCCGCTTGCTCTCCGGGCTGCTTCGGACGAGGACCAGACGTCACTCCAGGGTTCATTTAAAAGGTTCCTAAACCCCTAAACCCCTTAGCCCTAAACCCGTAACATAAGGACTTCTTCAAGAGCTCCTAAACCCTAAGCCCTTAAACCCCTAAATCCTAAACCCCTAAACCCTGAGCTCGTTTAAGAGCTCCTAAACCTTGAACCCTCAACCCCGAAGCCCCAGAGGGCTCCTTTCAGGGCTCCATTCGGGGACGCTCTTTCAAGGGCTCCTTTAAAGGAGCCCTTAAAGGAACCCTTAAAGGAGCCCTTAAGGTAGCCTGAACCGAACCCTTCAAGGGGTTCTAAGAAGTATCTAGAAGGGAGTAGGTTTCTTTTGTTTGTCAGGTTCTCGGTATAAGGATTCCTCTTTGTCAAGGGGTACGTAACAGGATTCGGCTCAAAGCTTGGGGTACAGGGGTTCAGGGCAGTTTAGGTTTTCAGATTGTCTTTTGAGGGTTTTTGTTCGAGTTTCCTTTTCAATAAGGGCTCCTGATTCATAGACGGAATGTGGGTTTTGGAGTTTAGGATTCGTAGTCTCTAGATCCGCCGGGGAAAATATAGGGGTGTTAAGAACTAGGATAGGGTTTAGGGCTTAGGCTTTTGGGTTGTAGTGTATCATTAACATATTCTGGAACAGCAAGTTTCCGTTACCCCTTATAGGTTGATTCGGGCTATGACTAGAATGCCCATTACTATATGCATAGACCATCTTGAAATGTAGATGTCTGTGCATTTATGGTGAAACCCTAAAGCCTAAACCCTAAACCCCCTAAATCCCCCAAAACCCTAAGCCCAAAAAATGTGAATGCGGCACCTCGCTCCTGCTCTCGCCCAGGAGACACGCCGCCCGAAACCGTAAGTCGAAGGCCCTAGGCTCTACCCATAAGCCCCTAAGTAGTTCCTTTTTGGGGATTAGGGTTTAGGGTTTAGTGGTTTAGTGGTTTAGGGTTTAGGGGTTTAGGGTTTAGGGATTTAGGGGTTTAGGGTTTAGGGCCCCTAACTAGTTCCTTTTTGGGGATTACCTTATAGGGTTCGAAAGATGAATTACAGAAAGGAACTACTTAGGGGCCTATGGGTAAACCTACATACCGGGGACATCCCCAAAACCTACTGTTTTAGGGCTTCTACCCTCTAAGTAAGCGGTCACAACCTACGGTGTAAGGCCTGAACCCCCAAGAGGATGCCACCATCGCGGAGCTCTTTCGGAGTCTGCTGAAACAGCGATGGCCTCAGGGCTACCCCTCTTTTGGGGGGTGGTATAAAAGCCTAAGGTAGCCTAAAACACGGGGTAGGGTATGCCCCGACAGGCAAAGTACCTGTTCAGGAACCCGGCTTAGTGAGATGCTGCATGGGTATCCAGGGGGCTCCTAATCCACTACCATTACCATTACGGAACTAAGTCCCGAAAGACCATCCTTATTATGGTCTTAGGGGCCTATAATCCCAAACACCAAACCCTAAGGTCGGGTATGGGTGGACCCTCTGGGTGTGCGGGCCCTTCCACTCTGATTGAACTTCTTTGCAAGCCGCAAACCCTTGGAGGAACGCATATCAAGGTTAAGGGTTTAGGGTTGAGGTTTGAATGATTACCCATACTCTCCCCAGTTCGTCTTATTCAGAGTGCAGGGTTCTAGGATTTGGAACTACAGGCTTGGGACCATCCATGTTTTCTGTTTCTTTAGTTGTCAGTGGCGACAGGGATACTGGAAGCAGGATGTTTGTGCAGAGGCTGTCCCTCAACCTATATCGTGGTCTTTGGCTTGAGTCTGTTAGATATGGTAGTTCCGGAGTCTGACTATGTGGGTGGTTCTCCAAACAGATTCCTTGGGCACTGCCCCCACTCTGTAATGGTTGGATGATATTCCTAACAAAGTTTAACATGGCCCTAAGCATGACCAGTAATGTAGAGTGACACAGGGCCTAAAACCTAGACCTAAACCTTAAACCCTAAATCCTAAACCCCAAACCCTAAACCTAAATCCTAAACCCTAAACCCTAGCCGGTGGGGGCTGTACCCAATAGATTCCCGTTTAGGGTCATGCCTTCTACGAGTGACGGCATTTTTCCGGGACCTGAGAAAAAAGATTATATTGTTCAGGTTTAGGGGCGTTTAGGCTTTAGGGTTTAGGATGTAAGGGTGTTTAAGATTAGGGATTAGGGCTTACACTTCGGGTTAATGTCAAAATACATGCGCTGCTGTAGGGTGATACTCGTATGCTATAGTTGTGTATGTATGTGTGCATATATGCAAATGCACATGTCGTAAAAGCCTTGCTTTGCAGTTTTAATTAAGAGCTGAAGCCAAGAGACTCAGATACACATGGATATACTGGGAAATGCTCTTTGTGTCATAGTAGAGTAGGTAACATTCAACATTTGTGGGTACTATAAATCTGTCTATTCCTGATATCAGGGATGCGTCGTTAAATTGACCTAGGCGCCTGCGGAGTCTATGGGGTGACTTTGAGGCTGTTCTACCCAGAAACCCAGGGACAGTCCTTACCTGCATATTATCCAAGAAAGATCAAGGCCTAGAATAGCAATGAGATGTTTAGGATGCCACCCAATCAGACGCCGGACCTACCTTTAGTCTCCGTTGTAGCTCCTTTTTTTGGTTTAGCCAATTCAGTTTTCAAAGAATGATCTCAAAAGGTAACCCCGAAAAGGGAGCGACAAGGGAGACTATAAGTAGAGTCCACGTCCGAAAATCAGACTCATAGCTTCTGTGACCTGATCTATCTTTCGTGAGGGGGGGTAGTCGACAACAGAGGCACTGCGATCGTGAAGAGAACTGACATCTCTGGACACATCGAAACGGAGAGGATGGCTTTCCCAAAAATACTCACGATTTTGTCCACGCAACTGCTGGACATGATGAGCACTTCGATGACCATGAAGATTGGTGTTTGTGTCGATTGTAAAAAAAGCGAGCTAATTACAAGCCCAGCGTTCGCCACTTGGATCGAACATCCTTGACTTTTCGATGAGATTGGATGCGGCTGTCCAGTTGGAGAAAGCCCCTTCAAGGTCATGGGGTCAACCTTTTGACTTTCCTGAAGGGCTGCCTCCTACCTAAGTGGGATGCGCATAGAACTGGCACATTGGGCTACACTACACTGACCGCCAAATGCTTTGTATCCAACACGCTATGACTACCCATCATTACCCTAAACCCTGCTATCCAGAACCCCTACAGTAGAAGCCCAAAAGTTGGAAACCCAATAGCCTCAATCCTTAAGAGTAATGTATAGGGAATCCCAGCACTAATTGTCCTTAATCCGGTTTCCAACTTTCTGGTCTGTACTATATAAACCCTTAACCCTAAGACCCAGAACCAGGCTAGTGGCGTGGTCAGCACAGCGCCCGCCCACCAGCAGCTTGTCGAGCCTGAGGGACGCGCTGCTGGAGGCATCTTCCTTTGACCTTTCGAGTTTAGGGCTTCTTTTTTCGAGTTTTGGGCTTCTTTGGTCACTTTGTTTTCTTTTTTTGCCATAGGATGTTGGACGGTCTTCGAAACCCTGCTAAACACTTTGTCAAACCCTACAAACCATTATAGAATACCTTGCACAAACTCCGAAAATGACAACTTGGGGGCTATAGGTGCAACCATATAAGCCCTATAATCTCTAAACTACGCCAGAAGCCCTGCTCTGCGCTGCGGCAGGCCATGGCAGATCTCCAAAGCCCTGCTCTTCGCAGGGAACTCAGAGAGGAAGAAGTTCAGATTTGGGGTCCTGGGCATACCTGGGAATCCAAAAACCTAATGGGACTTAAAGGGAACCCTATTATGGTTTAGGGTTTATAGGGTTTTAGGGTTTACCTGCGAATCCAAAAACTTACCGTCTTAGTGCTTCTACCATCTAATTAAAGGGGTCATAACCTTCTATTTTGTAGGGTCTGGGGTCACAGGCACAAATACCTAACAATAATATCGTAAAAGCCAGTTTTGCATTTTAGAACCTTAACAATAATACGACTTGGTCAGCCGAGAACAGGAACTACAATGGATGCTGTAGGTAATATAGGGGCCTTAATAATTAGAATAGGGTTTTGGGGCGGATTATACTAGAATTACAATAAGGAACCCCCAAAACCCTGTTCTAATTTTTTAGGCCTCTGCAGTAGGGCTTAGGATTTACGGTTGGGGGGGGGGGGGGGGCGATCTGGCCATGGGTGTTCCTTACGAAAGTCGCTTGAGTTTTGTTTGTTTGTTATAAGCCTCAGGTGCTGTTGAACAAATTTTGCAGATTTGGGGATAGTTGGTAATATAATTCAGACCTCATTATCATGAACCCTACCCCTAAGCATCAAAATAGCCCAAAAGCCTTGTACAATAGGGTCGTTGGGCCGAAGCGCCTTAAAATATGAGTCCTTCGAGGGTAAGGGTACTTCTTGTTGAAGAGGGATTATAATAGGCATCCTGGCCGTGGGGCCTGGAAAGAATAGGGGGGGGGGCATTTGTCAGGGATCTACGTTTGGGGGGGGAGGGGTAGGGTTTCGAGGGGATGAAGGTCAATATACGTATGTGGGGGGCCTTTGTTCGCTTTGCTGTGGGTGCTCCAGGGCGGCGGACAGGCAGCGACAGCGAGTGAGTGAACTCGGCAAACATGCAGGCAGCAGAGACACATGCACCATAGCCTCTACAAGTGTTTGCTTTTGTTGTGCCCCATTGGTTTTTTTTTTGCTGCTGGGCACCCACGGCAAAGAAGAAAACGCGCTTCCCAGCTGCAGCAACAAACAGAAGCACACCGCACTGCAGCTAAGAAAAAGCGCAGCCCGCACCGCAGCAATCAAGCACCCACAGTAAAATCACTAACACTCCTAGCCACCCATTCGTCTATACTCGCGCCCTGAATTGGTCCTGCCTGTATGTGTGTGTGTATATGTATATGTAGAGGTGCTTGAGGGCCAACATATATACCACAATTCAAATCACGCATGGACTCACGGGGTTGGGGTTTAAGGTGTTATTCCGCTTACGGATGTAGCTGTCAGGCTTTCGCGCGAGGGGTTCCAGCTTCGGGTTAGGGTTCCAATGATAAATTCGATGGCTCTCAGACGTCCGGGGTGTTAAGTGTGCAGGAAATCAGGGGCATGAAGATCCGGTTGGCGCAACCTGGGGAGCGAACAGGTGGACAAGGACATCTGCGAGGGAGCGAGCTCGTCGCTTCCTTGAAGAGAGCTCGGCAAGATGAAATTGAGTGAGAAAGTGGAGCTTGCAACTGAAGGGGCCGAGAACCCAGAGCAGGCCGGTCCTGAACTGAAGCAGCTCATGACGAAGCAAGACTGTGGCCTAGCCTGGTCGAAGCACAACACCTGGCTGAAGAGCCAGCCTACTTCTGTGCAGGCGGAGCAGACGCAGAAGAGCAAGAGTGAGAAGGGCCAGGCTGTCTGTGGCTTGTCAATAGCACAGCCAAGAACTTCCAGGGTTGGAGCCGCACAAGGTCAGCCGAGAGGCTGGCCGACAGCAGGAACTGAGGAGGACACCGCGGTTGTGCGCAAGCCCCTAAACCCCTAAACCCGAAAACCCTAAACCTCTAAACCCTAAACCCCTAAACCCGAAACCCCTAAACCCTAAACCTCTAAACCCTAAGCCCCTAAACCCGAAACCCCTAAACCCCTAAACCCTAAACCCCTAAACCC
>CAJNJA010080741.1:0-20964 GCA_905231915.1 Symbiodinium necroappetens | reverse complement strand
GCTAGGAATCTTCCACACAGTTGCTTAGTAACAACCATGTACTTCCGTCAGACAGGCTGCAGAAATTCTACCCGTTTCTCGGTATTGTTGGTTTTGGGATTGTCTAGCTGCTCTTGGAAAGGTAGGAGTTGAAATTTGCTGCTGTTTTTTTGTTTTATCTCTATGGGGCTATGCCTCAGACTAGATGATTCAATGCAAAGGAGCCGGGCTCGAGCACTAAGCGTAGAGTCCATGAGGGTTGTTGAAACGTAATGTGATCTTATTAGCCGCTACGATTGGTAGACGCACTGGTGTAGATGTGTGCGTCAGCAGCATCATGGCTGTCGTAGTGACTTGCCGGGAGGTCTGCATCTGACCCCAGGTTGTAGGAATGCAGAGTTTTGCAGCTTAGACTTGCTCTTCATATGAAAGCGATGTTTTACTAGGCGAAGGGCATGGGGAAAGGAGCCCAAGCATAGCTCAATCGCCCTCCCGTAAGCTGCTACTGGAGCCTTCGCCCTTCCACAGACCCCGAAGAGTGCACAGATTCGAAGCCAAACCCTCACAAGACAAAGCCCAAGACCAAGACCACCCAGGGAAAAAAAAACAAAGAAACAAAGCCTTGGGCCCAGTTGAGACTTGAACGCAGTCCGATCCTTGGCCCAGGGCCCCTTCTGTCCAGCGGGGTTGGCTCGGGCCTCAAAAGTCGAGAAGAACCCAAGCCCTTAAGCTAAGCCCCAAACCTCATAAAGAGGCATTCTACACCCCAAATCTCCGCCCCTGAGCCGCACAATTCTAAAGGCAAACAGCCCAAGAGTTCCGGAAATGAGGTTGCAGAAGGTGCAGAAAATGGAATGTAAACGACTCATACGCGCAGCTGCACACTGCATCGTTGGATCGGACCTTCTTTTGTGTCGAGTCTCAAACATGTTCTGAGAACAGGGCTTGCAGTGCTCTTGGTGCCTTTAGCCGTTTCGGTTGGGAGCTCTGGCTTTGTCTTCTGGCTGCTTCCTGGCCTCCTCCGCTTGAGCCGACGACTCGCGAGTTTGGCGATAGCCAAACAGAAGCGCAGGCGCTGGCCATCTGAGGCCCAGGGCGGGAATCAGATTCCTCCGTTCTCGGGAGATGGGGTCGGGCTCCCTGGGTTTGGGTTTTGGGTGGATCTCAAGCTGAAAAGGCAACATGTGAGGAAGCCTTCCAGTGCTACGGAGCTCTGAACCCAGAGCTCGTCAAGAACTCCCCAGGCTCAAGCCCTTGCAGCCAGAGAGTTCGGCTTCTTCTCGCAGGAATGGCCGAGTGGCAGAGCATCCCTTCTCGAAGGAAGCCCAAGGCCCTCCTTCTCGAAGGGATCAAAATCCAAGAGTGGTCCATGGACACAGGGCTCATCAGGGCTCCCTGTCCCCCCAAGGAGTTCCCGGCATTCGCCATTTTCTCGGTGTTCAGGGCTTCGACGGATGAGTTGATCGTGAGACTCGGAGCTCGTCAGATCGGGGGTTCTTTGGACAGGCATCGAAGGCGTCTGCCTCAGCCCATCCCAGCATCTTGGCGGAAAATTTGCTGCTTCCAGTCTTCCAGTGCTCGGCCTGCAAGGCTGTTAGACTTGACCAGTCGGAGTGGGGGTTGTGAGTACCTTCTGTTTCTTTAGCAGAGCTGCAGTTCAGCTACTTACCGTCTCGTCACTTCTTGCCGTTTCTGGTCCTTATGCTTGTCTCTGGTCTGTACTTGCGCCACAGTGGCTAGTAAGCTCCAACTATGTGTCCAAGCCTGAGCACAGTCTGAGGTGAGGACGTGCCCAAGTTTTTGGCCGAGTTCAAGACCAAGGAGTGCCCAAAAAAGGAAAGACACGACTGGAAGCAATGTGAATACTTCCACCAGGCCAAGGATCGGCGGCGCAATCCCTACACAGATCCTTACTTGCCTGAAGACGAGTGGAACGTGACTGGCGTGGAGAAGGCATATCATCCAGTCATCTTCCGTACACAGCTCTGCGAGAGCCTTGCCAGGGGGGCAAAGATCTGTCAGTATGGGAGTTGCTGTGCCTTCGCACATGCCCCGGAGCAGCTAAGAGAAGATCCGAGCGTACAACATGAGGCTTTGCCGATTTAGATTTGTCGAAGATGTCGAGCTTGTTTGTTCTGGTTCAGGGAAGCCGCCAGCAGAGGCCATTGACCATTGCTTTGCTTGCGGTACTGCTTCGGCTTGTTGACCGAGGAAAGGTACACGGAGCAGTTTGCTGATCAGCTCTTTCCGAAGGCCTCTGCCGGAGACCGGGAATAGTGTCTCGAGCTGCCGGGGGTTGGATTTTCAAGAAGCTCGACAGTTCCCGAAGCATCCTAGCTTGTGAGCTAAAACCCAGCCGAAGAGTGCAGGTGCAAAGGAAGACTTTGCAAGACTACGTGGGCACGGCTCCGCCTTCTGCAGCTCCGTTAAGTATCCGCAAGGTGGAATCAGTGGTCCCACTCCTGTCGCGCCCCTCGGGTCAGCAGACACAGGGCCTTCTCCTGAAACCCCACGAAGCTCAGATTGTCTGGAGCTTTTTCTGTCTTGCTTTCTGCGTCATGTGGAAGATATGTTCAGTTCACTGTCTGCATACCGCAAAGTGGACTTTCGAGAGCCCTTGCTGCTATGAGAAGGAAGTCTGGCTGTTGGAGAAGTCCGACAAGTTTTGGAAAGGTCACTGGGCGAGAAATCACAGTGTTATGTAGCAGTGGGACCAAGCATTGCTCATCGACCCGTCGCCAGACACCGCCAAATCCAGTAGTTGTGGCGTGCAGTCGCATCGACAACCCTGTTTGAAAACACATTTCATTCGAATGTACCACACCTCCAACGGCCAATGTCAGATTGGAACTTCAAGCCACTGCGAATCATTCCGAGGCATGAGCATGTGCCCATTACAGATCACATCCTCATGAGACATGTGAGGTAGCAGAAAGCAAAACGAGCAGAAAAGGCAGTTTTCTGACGAATCCCCTTCTGGTTAAGATCCGTGCGTGGTTTAGGGTTTAGGGCTTAGGGTTTAGGGTTTAACTCCTAGGCTGCTCTTCCTGCTACTCATTACCACCAACGCCATCACTCCTACTCTTCGTGCTCCACTCATCACTAGTTGACGAAGAACTGACCTTCAGACTTGCAAGCTGTTTCCAGCGCATGCTGCCTGAGCATCGCTGGGATTTTCTGCTTGGCACATCTACCGGCAGACCAGCAGCAGGTTGAATGATTGCTTGGATTGAGCTGCAGATGGGGCTGGGTACTACGGCTTACAACGGTAATAGCCAGTCTTTTCGGCATTTTTTGAAACTTCACAAAGCGGGCTGTCAACGGACCTCCACCCTGCTTGCACAAGGCTTGTATAATGCGGCAGTCGACAAGCTTTGTACCGTCGAGATGTGCGAAGACTCCGGTGGCCAGAGTTGTTTGGAGATCCGCGGTGCGAAGGTGCAAAAATATCTTGGATGTTGACTTCACGCTGGATTTACACCCTTGCATTGCTGTGTATGTACCGCCTTCTTGCCACAGGCTGCAGAAGTCGTGAAGACAATGGGCACCAAGCTTCGACCCGTGCCAAAGGACGTGGCCAGCATCGACAAGCGCGAGTATGCAGAGCGCACGCTGCAGAAGTTAGAGGATTGGCAGGTGTAGCTCTACACATCATGTGTAGCGGTTTCGGGTGCCATTGTCGCCATCGTTCCAGGCTCTGATCAAGCAACCTGACCAGAAAAAGCTGTTCGTGAGTCAGGCAGAAGCTCAACATGTGCCTGGAATGGTTGAGAAAGTTCGAGTTTTGGTGGGCCTACATGGGAAGCTTCTACTCTCTAGCTTGTAGAGTCGTGTTCAGTTGCTCGGGAAACGTGTTTGCGTGCCAAACTCTGCATCATCCAGGCTGCTACTGTAGCACAGCAGCACCAAGGTGCGAATTGACACCGGTCCTGAGCACGCTGCGCAAGCATCTCGGATTTGTTAGAATGAAAATTTGGCACAGCATTTCCTAGGCCGCAGAAATCCAATCCTCAGCCTAGGTCTGCGTTGTGAAGTCGATGGGCTCCAGGACTGAAGCCAAAGACGTTCTCGACAGAATCCACAGCTGGCTGACTTACAATGGGTTCGCCACGGTGGGAACCATATGGAGATGCCGACTGTCAACGCGTTTTTGTATACTTTGAGTAACATTTCGCATACCCCTGGCAAGGTGGTGCAATGCCAGAGCTGTTGTGACCCTTTCTTTGAAAAAGAAGGCATGCGATGTCCAAACGGCCACTTTCTCTGTGCACCCAGAGAGCGCACAGAGCCGCCGTCCAGTTGCTTGGAGGAGCGTCTTTGCCACTTCTAGGATATGGCGTGGGATGATATCGGTAGGAGATTTCCCTCTTCGATCCGACATAGCAGCTACTACTCTGAACCATCTATGGTTACATCGGACGTATCGTGCTGTTGATCTTGGCAGGATTGGTTGAGATCCTGCCGTCCCAACATCGCCATGGATGGGAAGGTGTGTTGCCCTGTATGCAAGGATGAGCTGGACCGGAGGAAGTTGGCACAGAAGTGCTCACCGGCAGTCTGGACAGAACTGCACGAAACTCTGGTGGATGCTCAGGTCTCGAAGCAGGTCCAGAAGCTGCAGCATGAGTTCGATGAGCGCTTACAGCGAGAGGTTGATAAGCTCATGGCTTCATACGGCAACGAAGATGAGCAGATCCGCCGACAAGCTGCCACCTTTGCATCTAAGGCACGCAACGAAGCCCTGAGTCTTACCTGCCCAAACAAGGAATGCCAGCAAGTTTATGTGGACTTTGAAGGATGCATGGCATTGGAGTGTGGCCGATGCAGACAGAACTTTTGTGGTTACTGCCACAAGCCGACAGCCACTTCGAGGGGCGCTCATGAGCATGTCCGGGAGTGCGAGGCCAACCTCACCGAGAACGGCAGCTACTATGCTGATGAGCGTATTATTAGAGAAGCCCAAAGGAGATACCGCATCAAGCGCTTGAAGCAATTTTTCCAGAGCAACAAGTTCAACCAGCGCCTCCGAAATGCTGGAAGCTTATTCATTGCCATGTAAATGCGGAACTTGCATATTAGAGCTTGTTGAAGTCATCCGGGCCAGTAGGTGTCAGAGTGTGAAATGAAAGGTATAGGAGGGGGGAGGGAGGGGAGGGGGAGAGAGAGAGAGAGAGTAAGAGAAAGGGAGTGTAGGCAGCGAGAGGGACGGCAGCAACCAGCAGCTTCTGATTCGCCGTAGGCGTTCTCGAGGAAGGTCAGGATTGATTAACGTGTTGTCCCGTACTGCTCTTGAAAGCCGAATGTCTGTTCAAACAAGAGCGAGAGACAGCAGGAGAAAGAGAGAGAGAGAGAGAGAGAGAGAGAGGGGGGGAAAGCCCCACTAATACCTGGGGGGCCCTATGGGTCGGGGGGCTTTACTCGCCCCTCAAACCCGGCGGAAGAAGAGGGACAGAGATTCATATGTATGTATGCATGTATTTGTGTATGTTTGCTTGCTTGCTTGCTTGCTTGCTTGCTTTCTTGCTTGCTTGCTTGCTTGCTTGCTTGCTTGCTTGCTTGCGTGCTTGTGTGCTTTCGTGCTTGCGTGCTTGCGTGCTTGCTTGCTTGCTTGCTTGCTTGCTTGCTCGTATAACTTCACATATACCATACGTCATATCATATGTGTATGTATATATATATATATTGTAATTATATTTATATTTATATTTATATATTTATATGCTTATACTCATTCATACGTACATACATACATACATACAGACATACATACGTACATACATACATACATACATACTTACTTACATACATACATACATACATACACCATACATACAGACAGACAGACATACGTACATACCTACATACATACATACATACATACATACACAATAACATACATGCATGCATGCATACATACATACATTTACACATATTTAGGCCACATATTTAGGCGTTTTGCGTACCAGAGTACGAGCACATGCGCAGTGATTGGGGAACCTGACAGATATCATCGAATCCTCAGACATGACAACCACCCTTTTCCCTCCCGGACTTCCCCGGTCTAGGCTGTTGTCATCGAGCTGAACAAAGACTTGGATGATCTCGGCATCGACCCCGCCGCTCTTTTCGATTTTGGCAACTTGCAGCAAGCGTAGTGTGGCAAGGTCCGACAGACACATTTGCAGCTGCACACTTTACTCCTTCGGCTATTTGGGCGGCTATGTCAAGGTCTTCTGTGGGTCTGTATTTGCGCGAAGTGCGAGGACACAATGAAGTGAAGCTTGTTATTTGCGAAAGAAGTACGCCTTGATGGAAGCAGCAAGGTCTACTGTCTTTGCCGTTTCACCATGGTTTGCGTGTTGTACATACCCTGACACTTTGCTGCGTGTAAGGGAGGACATCTTCCCCCCAGTCCCGCTTCCTACACATCAGCAAGTGTCTCGTTTGATAGCGCGCGTGGATATGAGCTCGTGGGCGCATGGTGGTGCCCACAGAGTGCTTGCACTTCTGAGGAAGATTTATGCACAAAAATGAAGCAGTCTGTGGTGTTGCGTGAACCTTTCGGCGGATGCTCATTGCCGAAATTCTACACTACACTACACTCACTACAACCTCCAATGAAAGGCCCGGGACCTCTTAACATCGGGGCTCTGAACCCCCAGGCCCCAAACGCAATTACGAGAGCTCTCTCGAAGTCGCCTAATTAAAGCCCTGCTTGAAAAATGAAATCCGTGCAGAACTCGAACCTCCAGAGCGTCAGGTCGAGCTACCGGCCTAAGCCCGGAGGGCACGGGTTCGGGGCGAGTCATCCCAAGGCAGCCCTCCGGCGCCCAATGCTCAGAAGCGAAGCCAAATTTTGAGGGTTTGGGGGTTTCGGGTGTTTTGGCTCTGAGGTTCCAGTCTGGGGTTTACTGCTTTAGGGTCTAGGGTGTTGAGGCATAGGGCATACTAGCAGCTTCGGTGCATGGCATACATTCTGGTATGGCGGCATGATCCTCGGTTCTTAGGTTCTGATGAGCATAGCAGTGGCACTGACGATAGTGGTGGTGATGGTGGTTTGCGAGGTACACGAGGCCGCGAAGCGGTTGTGCGACAAAAAACTGATTTCAAAAAGAAGATGAACCAGTCGGAATGTATTACAGCCCAAGAAACTAAACCTCGAACCTGAACCCTAAACCCTAAACACCACCTAGTGACTCCTGAACCCTAGACTTCGGTCAAGTTACAATAACGTGAACCCATCATAAGTGCTCAGCAAGGTGATCGCGATCTTCGGAGCTCTTGGATCGGCTTTTGCGGCAGCGGTGGTTGCTTTGAGCACGGGGAGCGTCCCTTTGACTCGCCTTAGTTCAGGCTCCGAGGGCTTAAGGTCGAGCTGAGGCCGTCACGAGCCAGGCAGCTGGGGTTTTGGATGTTTCTTAAATGCTTGATTGATTCCGGCAGTCCGGGTGTACTTGTACAGAATTAGAGAACATGGGAGGGGATAGTATCTTCGGGCCGGATGTCCACAATTTCCCCAGATCTAAGTCTAGCGACATGATGATTATGATGATGGTCCCAATGATGGTAATGATGGTGATGGTGGTGATGGTGGTGATGGTGATGGTGATGATGGTGCTGATGGTGGTGATGATGGTGATGGTGGTGATGGTGGTGATGGTGATGATGATGGTGGTGGTGATGATGATGATAGCGATGGCAAGATTGTGGCATGATGCCCTTGGACAGAGAAGCTGTTGCTGCTCGTGCCGAAATGGTCTGGTGAGAGGTGCCAAGTTGTCCTACTGGCCATCTGTTTTTTCAATATTGGAGTCATTCCCTCCAGAACTGAAGACCAGGATGACTCATAAAGGAAGGTGCGTTGGTGAACAAATTGAACAAGGGCCCGCCCAAGCCAGTCTTGCTCAATGGATCCATGCTCCCCCGCCACCAGAAGATGCACAGCCTTTGCACAGAGGAATGAAATGCTAGCTGTAACAGCGCTTCATGTGTTGAATGTTGAGCGAAGGTTGCTGTTGGGACGCTGGGAGGTGTGGCAGGGGCCTCGATTTGGTGTAGTGTAGGCGACTCTAGGGTTCGCCACAGCACGACATCGAGGGCAGCAGTACATGTTTGGGAATGTCTGGTAGCAGGTCTTGCATTTCTTGGGCTGGAAAAGACCGACGGACTGAGGCAGTGACGTGCTGCGTCACGGGGGTGGCAACCGGTGACATGCTCAAGAGCCGCTTGTATGTAATCATGTTTGTTTGTATGTAGACATGCATGTATGAGTGTGCGACCATATGTGTGAGTGTAGATGTATGCAAATAGCGGATGCATCTGTATATATATATATATACATATACACATACTGTTACATATACAGTCACATAGACATACACAGACACAGACACAGGCACATACACACATACATACACACATACATACAGACAGACACATACATACATACATACATACATACATACATAAATACATACATACATACATACATACATACTGCACACATACATACATACATACATACATGCATGCATGCATGCATGCATGCATGCATGCATGCATGCATACAGACACATACATACATGCATACATACATACATACATGCATACAGACACATACACATGTACATACATACACACATGCATGCATACATACATACATACATACATACTGCACACATACATACATGCATGCATGCATGCATGCATACAGACACATACATACATGCATACATACATACATACATACACACACATACATACATAGATACATACATACATACATACATACATACATACACACATACACACATACACACATACACACACACACATATACACACGCACATACGCACACATACATACATACATATATACATACACACACATACATACATACATACATACATACATACATACATACATACTTCACTTCCGCGTTGCACAGTCTCAGATCTCTGCGAACGAGAATGGGACAAGACGATTTCGTCCCGGCAGCTGCTGTGGACTATTGCCACATCCCAAAAGCCTCACCTGAGCCCTCGGTGCGAACACCCCTTGAGCAGGGCCCGGGCATGTTCACCCATCAACTCTAACATAGAAGAATAAATAAGAGTTTGAGCAACCTTGTTCAAACTCATGGTGATCACACGCCCTGGCTGGCACTCCGTCGTCCAGCTTATAGAAACGATCTTGGCACAAAAGAATTGCCGTGTAATGGCCGCTCGCAGGAGTGTCACCGTGGTGGACTGTGAAGGCACACAACCTGTACTCACTCAGTCGGGTTTCCACTCCATGAAGAAAGACAGGCACAAACACCCGCTGGTCAGGCACAACATGAAAATTAAGCTTGGTGCTACGCTCATCCCGACTGCTGTACCGGAAACGGCCAACTTGTAAGGTCAACCCTTGGGGTGGCGCGAGGAGGGCATGTGACTGATCTTGCATGTGCCACAGGTCAAGCAGCTGTTGAATGGTGCAATCACCCCTACCCGGCAGAAGGCACAACGGACTAGAGCAACCACCATCATACTTCAGCAGTCGGCCCTCGGCTTCAAGCCTTGCCTCCCAAGCAGCTCCGATCTGTACTTCAAGACCAGTGCTCTTTGCTACCAGGAATTGCAAAAACTCAGCCATATCGTGCTGATTGTCTGGCGCCTGCCACTCCCCTAGCCAGGTCCGCCAAAAAGGATTTCCCCATACATACGAGATCCCGGTGGCGGAGAAGAAGCCCCTAAGAAACATGCTCAACCTTTCAGGAAGTAAAGGTTCCGGCCCGGGGGACCTCGCTGCTAAGACCCACAAACATTTGAGCAACGCATTGCAGTAGCAATGATTGCCGCGATTCCCCAGCCGTGCTTTCAGGACCTGTTCCACCATTGGTTCTGCCTCTCCGTGAACAGCGCCAGCCTCTGTGCCAACGGCCCCCTCTGTAGGCGATCGTGACGCATGTAGGCCCCCGCACTGATCCACACTGCCGAGCGGCTGAGCTGATTGAAGAGGTTCCATGCCTTGTCCGCGGCCTCTACCCTGAACCCGATGTCCAGCATCATCGGGAGTACCGGCGAGTCGTACTCCGCCGCCATGGGTCTGGTGGCATGAAAACGATTGACCACCAACGGGGCCTTGCACAAGACCATGAGCTCCGTCAGGGCCTCCTGGACTGTGGTGGTCTCCATCGCCTTGACCGTGGGGTCCACCACATGCTGTTTGCGAGTGGCATCCCACTTCATCCCCATGACCTGATTGCCGGTTTCGCTGAGCCACCCAAGTCTTATGGCCTGTGTCTTCTTCTCCTCGTCGGCGATCATCTGCTCGAAGCGGCTGGGGACGCTGGAGAGCAAGCCCTGCATCAGAATGACCCTCATCGGGCTTTCCAACTTCTCCGGATGCTTCTCCTTCAGGTCCTTCCATGTCAGGCCTGTCTTGTAGAGGGCCGTTGCCATGCTTCCCGGGACGTCGGTGCGAAGGAAGAAAATGTAGGCCGTGTCGAGCCTCGCGATGTTGATCTGGTTGTCGTGCCGGAGGATCAAGGCTGTGAGCATGGTAACCTGGGCTTTCAAGCGTTGCAGCTCCTTGCGTGTGGACGCCTCGTCCGGCTGCTGCGATCTGTCCTTGGCCTGCATCTCCTCGTCCCTCTCCTGCTCCAGGTCGGGGTCCATGAGAGTCTGATCTGCCCGAACCCTGTTGGGGGAGGCCACTCCAGCAAGCTGCAAGGCCGACGGAAGCCCGATGGTGCCTGGAGGAGCCAATGCTTCCATCAGCTGAAGCTCCGTGGTCGCATCTGCTAGGCTCTGGCGCTGCATCTCCAGCGGGTTCTCCGCCTCTGTCGCACCTGGTGGGGCCATGACGCGGCTCTGAGTCGAGTGGAGGTCCACGTGCAACTCGCGTATACAAGTAGGCACCACTGAACAGTGCAACACAAGATCGCAAGTGAGCGTCTCTGCGATTGAAAGTTTCACCACAAAATCTGCACGGACTAGTGAGCCCCAGGTTACTCTGCTTGACAAACGCAGCACACTTCTGAATGATGTCAGTGAGCTCTGGGTGTTTGGCCAACGTGTGTCTCTTGACATACTGAGGCTTCAGACTCCAGTGGTGACACTCGACACAATGATGCAATTTCTGTTTGACAAGACTGTGTGATGCAAGGTCGAGCCATGTGCACTGCCGAGCCTTCTCTAAGATGTCTGCATTGTGAACGAGGGCTTCTGACAGGAGAGCAAGCGTGTGACCCGGCTGAGACTGCTCGTATATGGCTCTCAGCACTTCGCAACCCCTAGCATTGATGTGGTAGTAGAAGTTGGGCCAATTATTGAATCTCTTCAAGCAATGCTTGCACCCACGGCATTCCTGATTTGGAGTGCTCCATGTCGGCTTGCTGTGCCGATTGTTTCACTTCTTGCTGTCGTGCAAGGCGTTGCTCCTCAGCAAAATGCTGTAGGAATGTGTGCCGCTTGAGAGCTGCTGCTGTGCCAAACCGGATGCCGCACTCGCTGCACTCAAAGACTTCATGGATGATCATGTCCACAGGAATGAGACAAACCCCGGGCGCTCGGGCTGGGTCGCCTATGGCAGAAGATTGTGTATTCACGGCACGTTCAAGCAGCCCCTCAGCATTCGCCGCCACTGCATCTGAGCCTCGCCAGGTCGAATCTGAGAGCCCAGGTGGGTATCCATGGCCTCGCGATTTGTGATGGCCTGCAGAATCCACTCGGCTGGGTGCCGGATGCGATGTCGCCGCAAGAACTGCCTGTTGGACTCATGCGTGAGCCAACTGTACGATCTGGCGACTGCCCTGGCCTGTGCGATCAGCAGGGTCTCGACTTGTTTGGCCTCCGTGGGCGGTAACCCTGTGCAATCCAAGCCATGCACCAAGCACGGCGGGATGCAGGCCTTCCACAGCTGCATACGTAGGCTGCACGGTACAGACTGACACCTCAGCACAGGTTTAAGACGCTGGAATTGGCCGGTGGCTAGCTGCATCCGATGTTGAGCCGTCTGCTGCTCAAACTTCCGGAATCCAATCTGTGCTCCTAAGTAGGTGTGCTGATGTACCACTTTGAGGTCCACATGGCGGTCCTGGATCTTGAAGTGGATATACACGCCGTCCTTCAGCGTCACGAGGTACTTGGACAAGGCTTTATGCGCCTGTGGGCCCCTGACCTCCAGGATAACCACCGTCTTGCTCGGACTGATGGTGAGGCCCTTGGAGTCTAGGAATCTCAGGACCATTCTGGCCTGACGATACGCAATCTCGAGGGCCGAGCCGGAGTCGATGATCCAACTGAAGATGAAATCGTCAGCATAGGTAGTGTTCGACCTGGACACGAAGTCAGCCAAGTTGTGCTGGGACTCCAGCTGTTTGAGCAGCCACCCTGAGAACACTGCCCAGAGCACAGGCGACAAGCCACAACCTTGCCGCAATCCCTTCAGCAATTGAACCTCGCCTCGATGTCCCCCATGACCCACTAGCAACCGAGCCTGCCCATGTATCGCCAGTATGGCACTGACCAGTCCTTCTGGGACTGCTGCGTCCACCAATGCCGCCCGAAGGTCCTCCCGCGCCACCGCATCGTATGCTTGGGTGATATCTAGCGAGAGCATCATACCCCCCAGAAGGGGCCTGCGAGGGCCAGCTGCTCGTCTTGCGAACAGCGAGTTCGTCTGCGCAGCGAGCAGTGCTCTGACCTGGGAACAATGTCCAACTACTCTCTCGAGTGCCTGTGCAAGACCCCTGGAGGGAATGTATGCGAACACCGGAGTTTGGGCCAAGTAGGAGACCGCGTAGTGTCGAAGTCGATTTGCCAAGGCAGTGGCCAAAAGTTTCGCCATGGGCGGGAGGAGACAAATTGGCCTCAATTGGCTCACAGCTGTGAGAGACTTGCCAGGCTTCGGTAGCAGAACGAGTTCACAGGCGCACCACTGTCTGGGGAGGACAATCGGCCCCGGCTGGAAGATGGCCTCGAACTGTCTGGTGATCACTGGGGCCAGTCGTTCGGCCAGTAACTTCCAAAGCACCGCTGGAGCAGAGGTTGAGGGCAGAGCCTTGTTCGGGGCGAGGTGATGAAGAGCACCGGACACCTCAGACAGAGTAAGGTCTACAGGGTGTACCAGTATTTCCACAGCCGGAGGAGGCCCCGCGTAGAGCCCCTTGAAGTAGGTCATGATGTCATGAAATTCTTCCTCATGGGTTTGTAGGGCCCCAGCCGAAGTGCGAAGCTGAAGTCTGCGACGTTGCGTCTTGGGTGCCACCCTGCGGGCAGCTTGATAGACATTGCTTTCTTGGACCAGCGATGCCACCATCTCAACCTTCTTTCGCCTGCCTCTGCGCCGTAGTTCCCGAAGAGTTGCCTGAAGTCGGCTGGCATGGCGCCAGCCCTGCCAGATGGCCAACAAAGGTGTGCATCGAGTATGAGCCTGAAGCTGATTGGCCTGGTTCCGGAGGTAGGCTCGAAGAAGCCAGAGCTGCCTGACCAGGTTGCGAGTGGATGTGTCCGGGGCTGTGCCAGGTCCTTGCCGATCCTCTCGCTTGGACGTGGCTCGCCCGGCAGATTGGTCCCATGCCTCGCGTAGGACTGTGTCCAGATCTAGCATGCAATGGGACCCTTCGAGGGCCTCGGTCTGCTGCCACAGTTGCTGCACCATGCTCTGCTCGTGTAGCATCGCTTGTGCCCTGGCCGGAGCCGTTCTAGAGGTTGGCTGCATGCTCTTCCGTGCGGGTCGCGGGGCTGGGATCTGGCAATCGAGTGGGAGGTGTCGGCCTCCTGAGGTCGCCACGAAGGGGGCCACAAAAGGTCGAGTATTGCGAGCCTCCGGATCACACAGACTCTCCCGCACAATGATGTAGTCTATTTGCGTCCCCTGCGAGGCTGAGCCCGTAGCGGGGGGTATATAAGTGCGAGCTGTCGCACCACCTCTAGACCACGTGTTGAGGGCTCTCCCATCCATCTGTCTAAGTAGGCTTTGCAGCTCAGCCTGGTCTTGTTGAGGGATCTCACGACGAGGAACCACCCCTGGCCCACAGAAAGGATGCTCCGGTAGCAGTGGCGTGTTGAGGTCGCCGAGCAACACACAGCCATGACGCAACGGGATCTGGGCCACCCACGTGGAAGCTGCCTTCCACACCGACCGCCGTTGTTGAAGAAGGTGTGCCGCCTTACGATCAGTGTCTAACGTCGACTTGGAAGGATTCCATGCCACCTGGTAGAGGCAGAGAAGATCAAGCGGAACCTGCAACAGTAAACGTAGGTGCAGGGCCCTACCCTGCACCAACACCGTGTGCCTGATCCCTTCCTCCCCGACGAGGCCCTTCCTTACCATGCAAAGAACTCCAGCCTTCTCACGACAGCCTGTGTGGACCACGAACCAGCGAGCCGCAGACCCGCTACGCTCCTTGGTGAGGAACTCTTGGTCAGTTCTCCAGGAAGTCTCCTGGAGGCATAGCACGTCCACTGGCCGCCCTAGTCTATCTTCTTCCACCATCCACTCCATTATCTCATCATACAATGTTGACGACAGTCCCCCGCAGTTCCAACTGACAATGCGAAGTCGGCGTGCTGGCCTCTGGCCGGGGTCCAACCTCGTGGCCTGCTTGGAGGAGCATGGCATCGAAGAGGAGGAATGTCCTGCTGGGGCACCTAAGGCATGTAGATGCATCCTGCGCCCACGGTAAATGGTGGTATTGTCAGCACTGGCTGAGGCACGAGCGATAGCACGTGCCAACGATCGTCTCTTTGGTGAAGCCTTGGGGCGAAAATTGCCGGGAGGTATGTGATGTCGAACGACACCCTGCTTTGCCTCCACGTGGTTTGGTGCCTCTTGTCGGTAGGCTCCAGGTTCTCCGAGTGGAGGAGAACCAACCCTCGCATCTACCACTGTAGTTTGGGCTAGCTGAAGAAGCGTGAAGCAAAGAAGAACTCGCAGCCAGCTTGAAGCATGAAAGTGAATGCTGTGACAGTGGTTCTGGGACTTGGGACCCAGACGTCTCTGCTTGAAGACGAAGTCAGGAGGGTGCCGGGGGCCTGAGCCGTGGTCGGGATCATCATCGATGTGCTGGTGCGCACGTTCTGTATCTGTCAGAGGATAGCGGTACAGTGCAATGGTGCCCACCTTGAGTCGCTCGTGTGATGCAGCATGGGGACAGCACCTTGGGACGAACATGAGTACCGACACCCATCGTCCAAATATGCTCACAATGCACCACACGAACATCTGTAAGGCCACCGACGATGTACACAACCATGATGTGGGGCTGTACCTGGCCGGCCAGGTCAATGGAAGAGAGGAACTAGTACACAGGCTGGTGCATGTAGACAAATTCGCGATCGACCCTGTTTTTCGATCACACTCGCCATAGCTGCGCTTCCTGTCACTGCCCTTGCGGAGCGGTCTCTGTGCAGCCCTCGCAATTGTTGCCAGGCATGGTAACCACATAGGCAGGGCATCACATGCTTGTCGGTCCGAGGTGCCCCGATGGGTCAAAACTGCAGCTAGCCTAGCCTCACTCTTACAGGTGCCGCTTGAGACGCCTGAGTGGACAAACTGGGGGTGAGGCATTCTGCTTTGGTATGCCCTAGCACGCCGGCACAGCTTGCAGAACAAATGAGGGGCCGACTTGTTGTTCGTTGGGGGGCCAGCCTTGCCGTCATCGTCCAGGAGCACCGTGACATACTCCTCTGCATCTTCAGCATCCTCGCGGGAGGCAGCCGCCAGCGTAGCAGGAGTCCCGGACCTTTTGGATGACGAAGACGCCGACGGGGTGGAACCTGAACCGGAAGCCTTCTGGCTGTCTGCCTCCGCCATGGCATCCTCCACCTTGGTCGCTGTCTCCTCCTGGTCCAACTCGAGGATCAGCTGGTCCAGCTCAATATCCGCGAGGGCCTCGTCCATCTCTGCGGCCGTGAGCCTGGTAGGGCCAGCCTCCGTAGCTTGATCGGCACGGGCTCGGAGTCGAGGGGTCGCGAACGGCTGTTTGGGGACCGCAGGGATAGCCGGACCCTCAGGTCGGGCCGGTCCTTCGTAGTGCTCCGGCGTCTCGGCTGCACCAATCTTATCATCGGCCACACTAAGTATATGTGGATGATAAAGGTCGCTTGGCATCATCCCATCTATGGTCACCTTGACCCTTTTCAAGTCTTTCCAATATGGTGGAATGACTGTTAAGATCCTGCAGCTCGTTAGGCCCATCGCCGTGCTGACCGCCTGGGAGACCTTGGCAGAGATGCTAGCCACATACTGGATAGGCATCGGCGGGGGTGGACCAGCTGGCCCCGCCCTGGGCCTATCAGAACCGGCAGCGGGCTCAGGCTCGTCCCCGTCCCCCGAGGATCCGGAGTCATAGAGAGGCCGGTCTTCATCTGACTGCTCGGCTTGTCGGGGAGCCTCCTCGGCCATGTCACCCGGGACCTTGTAGCAGCAGCCACCTCCCCGCTGCCCTGTCACGAACGTCTGGCCCTGTTCTTGAGCCCCAACTCGACACAGAGCAGGATGCAGCGGTGCTAAGTGTAAGAACATCGGCTTCCCGTACATGCAACTGGGCTGGCTGTCTCTACGACTCACCACGGTTTCTGCACTCTGCAATAACATGATGGGGCACAGGATGAGGGGCAGCAGGCGCCGCCAGAGTCCCGAGGATCGCCATCTTCCGGACGGGCTCACATCTGGAGCTTCCGAGGGACCTGTATTCCTGAAGGGACTACCTGAGCATGCCAACCACAGGCCTGCAACAGCCACAACGCCGCCTAGAACACTGCAGATGCAGACAGCCGGGATAAACAGGACGCCGACAACGCGGTCCACGAAGTTCGGGCCGTAGCTGTGTTGTTTACACTGTAGCTTGTAAGCCCTTCGCAATGAGCGGGAGACTGCCGACCGCACTTTTCTCAAGCAATTCAGCCCTGCATCCTCAATCCATCGTGTCCAAAGAGGGATCTTGCTGAAGACACAGAGAAGTAAACATTGAGCTCCCAAACTCCAAATCGAACCGGCAAATCTCCTGCAGCAGCTCCAGCCTATCTCTGGCCTTGACAAGGAGGTGCCATCCCTCCAGGACAATAACGAAAGAAGAGGCAGCATTCCATCTCCGGTCACATCGCCTTCTGAAGGCAAACTGTAAACGGTGGGACTGCCTGGCCCACAATGCAAAGAACACCAAATGCTCCACGACCCCGCGCACAAAGTTCCGAAGAGGATCAGGCTCCCAGAAGTGACTAGGGATCTTATTGTCACAGTGGCTGAGGCAGAAGGCTCGAGGTCCCATGGCATCATGAGGGTCTACAACCCCGACCCCGAATCACCAAGCCACACCCACCTCTCTCTCCTCTCTCACAAAAACAACCATACCCCACACTTGCCGGGAGAAAGAACCCCGCGGCCAGCTCGACCCGACCGGTCCTCCAGACCAGTCAGAAGTCATCAGAGCCGAGATGCTTATACATACATACATACATACATACATACATACATACGTACATACATACATACATACACAGCACACACAGCACACATAGCATACATAGCATACATATATATATATATACATACATACATACATACATACATACAGAAATGTATATGCATGTGGTACTTCAAGAGGAACTTGGTTGACATGTTACTCCAGCCGACGGCTACAGATGTCGGAGCATCCCAGGACGGAATCTCCTCTCCACAGAGCCCGGGTTGGTGAGCGGTTGATGTGCCAAAGCTTCGGCCAGTCGCCAAAGCTGCGACTGAAGCGGAAGCCAGCAGCCAGGGGTCAAGAGTTTAGTAGAAGAGGACATGGGTTTAGGATTTCGGATTGTTCGCAACAAGGGTTGAGGGTTTAAGTACAAGGGTCCATGGTTCAGGATGTTTCAACTTCAAGGATTGAGAGTCAAGTTGGTGCCGCATAGAACTTCGGACCCACGTTCTTAAATGCTGCTTGGGAAGACTTGGGAGCTCCAGGTCTGTGGTGCTAGCGCCGGCAAGCGGCCCTTCCTTGGGAACTATCTGGTTTCGGTGATCTCAGTTGGCCGGTTGTACCGGTAGTAGAACTTGTGATTGCTGTTTCGTGTGGTGGCCAGTCGTGGCATGAGGCCAGGAGATGTCTCCAAGGAACAGGCATTCCAACACGGGAAGCTCCTTTCTCGCGAAAACTTCCTCCTTTGGGCCAGGTGCTTGTTGCTCAGCCAAGGCATCGAGAGCCCTTTCGGGTTGAAACCGGGTGCGTGTGCCGAGCCGTTTGGTGAAGCTCAAACTGCTATCCACAGGAGGACCTTACATCAAACAGGTTGCATCTGTGACATGCCCAAGATCCAGAAGTGTCCTGTGTTTGCAAACTCATGAAATTGACTGCCTCGCATCTGGCCTGAACCTTGTGCAACATATGAAAGTACAGACACCCTTTCCTAGAAAGGCCTGCGGAGCCCCGCCGCCCAGTACCAGCCATCATGGGTGGGGGCAGCCGCCATTTCCTCGGTGTCAGCGCACACGCGTGAAGTTTACAAGTTTCCTGGAGAGTTGCACAAGAGGTCAGAATATCTCGGCCGGGCGAGACAGCGGTCTGATGCACAAGTCGACCAACAGGAGGCCTTGTAAAGGCTTTGTTCATGCGTTGTGTACATCTATGCATGCCCCAAGCCGCCCACTCTTGCTGAACAGCTCTTTCCGGAGGCCTCTAGTTGTCGGGACTGGGAATCGTGTATCGAGCTGTCGGGGGTTGGATGCTCTGAAGCTTGAACATTTCCCAAACATCCTAGCATGTAGACTGGTCGAGAGGCCAGAGAAGGGGTGGTTGGAATTCGGAAGATCCGAATCTTGGGGAAAACAGGCCAGTCCTAGGAGTTTGTGTCGAAAATGCAGAACTGTTTGTGTTGATTCGATGTGTTCGCACCGAAATCCTTGTTAATACGATGCTTCTCCTATTGTTTCGCTGCTCTGGAAAGATGTGGAAGAAGTACGGTAAAATTGGGAAAGGTAGGCTGTGTCGAAAAAAGCAGCGAAACCACCAAGATTTCACCTCGAAATCTTATGTTGATCTTGCTTTTCTCCTATTTTTCACCCATTATATGAGAAATAAGTCTAACACTGTTGAAAAATGGGAAACAACAGGAAAGCCTTTTCGATCTTTTGCGTCGAAATCTAGTGTTTTTCTACGGAACCTGACGTAGTTTTCCTTACTGTTCACTTGTTCTGAGAAAAACAGGTGGAACATAGGACAAACAAAGGATTGTGTCGAACACGACACGTGTTCGGAGTTTTTTCGTTCTTTGATCGAAACCTAGGGTTTCCGCAACGAAATCCATGGTTTGCCATTTCTGAAAATCCTGAATTCCTGAGTACATCCTACTTGTGTCCTAAACGTAATGATTTAACTCTGGCCCAGTACTGCAAGTCTTAACCCTAGCATGTGAGCCCAAACCAAGCCCGTGCCGGCATGAGCATGTGCCCATCAGAGATCACAAACGGAGCAGCAGAGGCCAGTTTTTGCAAGACTCCCTGATTCAGATTCGTGCCATACTGCACAACCACAACCACGTACTGCTAGGCAGCTCTTCGTGCTAGGCGCCCACTAACACCTCCGCTCCCATTCTTCGTGTTTCGCTTACAGTGGACGTACAGCTGATACTCATCGCTGACGCTCATCGCGCTGACCTTCAGATCTGCACAGTGGTTTCCCGTGCATTCTGCCCGGGCAACGCCGGTTGACAGATCTGCTAGGGGACCTCAGTCCTCAGACTGAGCTCGGCTGAACTGGAAGATCTAAAGATTCGTTAAGCTACTGTTTGCCTTGAGCGGCAGATGATGGTACAACGGCAGCAGCCAGTATTTTCGGTCGGCCGTCTGAGGGATAAGTTATCCTGAAGAAGCCGGGCATGTTTTTCAATCTTCACAACGCGGCCTGTCAGCGACACAGCGTTTGGCGACAGCACCGCTCCACATTGCTTGGACAAGACTTGAGCCATGTTAGCAGCATGCAGAGCGCAGGCTGCAGAAGAAGGCCGTCGTGCGAGGTGAAGGTAGATGTACTACTGTCGCAGCCGTACATAGATTCGACAGGTAGATGTACATTGCCGGATCTCGGTAGATGCTCCTGGGCCCTGCGGGCTTCCTGTGCCAGGCCACGCGGAAGATTACGTGTGGGGCCCCGGCTCAGGGCTGCTCCGACGTTTGAATTTGGCACCATGGCTGAAACTAGACATCATCCTCAGTACTTGTTTGACGAGCCTTGTCTTTCTGCCTGAGCTTTCATGTGTGTCGTGTTTCAGGAGTCCGGGCTGTAGCTTTTCTCAACTCCAAACTTCAGTAAAACGGAAGGAGAGACGTGGCAGACTTAGTCGAGCAGTGGCCAAAGCAAAGGTTTTCGATTTCGACGTCCTCGCCGGGAAGCTCCTAAGACTTCGAGGCCAATTGTTTTGGCAAGCTTCTCAGTGCCATGCAAGATTAGCCTGAGCGAATGGCACAAAATGCTCGGACCTGTTAGATGTGCCAAGCCTGCCCGATGCCAGTCGCAGCAGTGTTGCGAGTTAGCCTTAGGACGGCTGTGAAATCCAGTTCATGGTGATGACGAAGCTCCAGCTAACCTGGGCCTTCACCTTCTGGTCCGTGCTGCAGGTTGCCGTGCTGAATGCATCGCGCTTCACAGTGCAGCTGGGCCAGGGAAGCTCGCTGGAGCGCGGCGAAGTGGGGCAGGGCGCCTCCGGAGTGGACGCGGTATTGCCACCACCAACCCTTCAAGACTGGTTGAACACTCTGGCGCTGCAACATGCGCAGGCGAGGGCCGATGCTGCCAATGAGCTTGGTAAGTTGGGCAAAGAGGCTGCAGAGGCCATTCCCAAGCTTACCAAGCTTTTGCAAGACGATCGTGAAGTGGCAGGTGACATATGTGTTCGAGATGCTGCCGTCAAAGCCCTTGGGCACATGGGCAGGGCGGCGGCATCGTCTGTGCCAGAGATTCTCACGCAGCTGCGGCGCCACAGCAACCGCATCTTTCGCGAAGGAGTTTCG
>CAJNJA010080730.1:0-13938 GCA_905231915.1 Symbiodinium necroappetens | reverse complement strand
ATGTGGCAACGCACCGGACTGCCCAGCGGCTTCAAGTTTATAGGAGCTTACACCCTAAATGCTGCATGCTACGTAAGAGTTCCGTCTCCCGCCTAGGATGCTGGTACCCTAGAAAAGAGAGGAGGGATCTGGACATTTGGCCTAAAGCTCGCTGGGCAAAGTGCTGCGACTTGCTGAAGATTCCATCTATGCCATTACGAGAAAAGATTCCTCTTGTACAGGATACCTTCACAGTTTGTTCAGACCTCTAGTCTAAAATGCAAAACCACATGGGACTTTCCGAAAAATAGGGGNNCTTATAATAAGGATCCTACTCTTCAGGGTATTTTATTAGGGTCCCCCTAGTTTCGGAAACCCCCCACATAATTCACAGTCTCCGGGTTGCGGCTTCGACCACCCCTGCTCAAGAGGCCTACCGTTTGTTCTTGCCACAAGCTGTCGATCTGTTTGTCGAACGGAACCCTAAATTACTAAACCCTAAACCCTAAACCCTAAACTCTAAACCCTAAACCCTGAGCCCACGAAGGAAAACAAGAACGGAATCCCTCTCCAGCAGGGTGTGGGATTCAGGGTTGAGGGTTGTTGGGGATGAAAGGCATAAGACGCCTTAGCGCATCCCACTTTAGGCTACCCTCGCACCCTAAACCCTAGGCCCTAAAAACTAAACACGCCTGAACCCCAGACTCTCAACCCTCAACCCCTAAACCTGTATGTCCTGCATACCAAAAATCTTAAAATTGGCTCCCCTCAACTCCGGAGGTTGAAAGGGTTTAGGGCTTAGGGCTAGGCCCAAACGACATCCTAAGCCCCTCAACCCGAAACACTAGAAGACACCCTGCTTATGATAGAGTCTTGGGGAAAATACGGTAAACGTATATAAGTATATAAGGGCTGCTTAAAGGGATGCTACTAGATACGTAGACCTCTCTATTCAAGAGGCAACCCAAACTCGAAGCGACAGTGCGTGGCCTCGCGAGGAAGGGGTAGCCATGACCTGCTTTCGGAAAGGGGTCAGGGTTCAGGGCTCAGTGTTTAGGGTTTAGCGTTTAGGCTTCAGGGTTTAGGGGTTTAGGGTCTTGGAACCTAGGCACGCACAAGCATAGGCCAAATGCACACTCGCCTATGTTGGAGTTTGGGGGGGGGCTTATAGGATCCGAGGACATAGCAAGCAGGGTTTCATATGGGCTTGTAATGGATCAGAGGGTTTGGTGCAGGAGGGGTTTCGGGGGTCCTCTCTGCAGCTGCAGACTTCTGGAGTTGAAAATCAAAGAACCCTAAACCCTCAACCCTAAACCCTAATTAGGGGCTCTCTTGGTGGGTCTAGGGTTTAGGGCTTGGGGATTTTATTAATGTTGTCATAGTAAAGAAACCATACTATTTACTATAAATCCCAATTATGGTAACTTAAATATAACCCCTTTATCGAGGGCCCAGTCTAGGGTCTATTAGGGTCCTGGGCTTAGGTGCCAGGGTTGGGGTTTAGGGACTGGGGTTTAGCGCGTACCCTAAACACAACCTCTCATCCGCATGAGCCGTGAACCTTGAACGCTAAACCTTCGTTTCTCCTCTAAGACCCTACAAACGACATAAAACCCATCCAAACACAACGTCCTCCACAACAGCAGAACTACCAAACACCCCTTTAGAGCGAGGATCCTGCTCAAGAGGATCTTATCTAATCCCAAACAGTCCTATGTACTGCTGTGGCCGCGACTTCCCCAAATCGCAATGGCACTTCCTAATATAGAGACCCCGACTACATTCTACTAAAAGGGCACATAATGACCCTTCGGGAATAGAAAGAAATCGAAACCCCAAACGGTGGTCTGAAGGAAATGCGTCGGTTGCCTTGAGAGCCCCGGATGCAGGAGACCTTGCAGGAGTTTAACATATGACTGATGGACGAAGTCATGGGTTTACGGGGTTTAGGGTTTAGGGTTTAGGGTTTTAGGGCTCTGCACAACGTGAAGGACTTCAAGCTACGGAAACGGAGGATTTTGTCCATCAGCCACAGGGGCTTTGGGAATTGAGGGGGGTTACATACGGCTTCGGCTGTGGGCGGGGTCCACAGAGGACGACTGAACCCTAAACCCTAAACATCCCTAAACTGACTGGCATCTAAGGGTACTCTGGTATTCTGACTCTACATTAGGGTCCCCTTTAATGGCCCTATACCCTACAAACCTAAACCTCTAGGTTGCCAACTTGGGGTGCATCGCCCAGCAGCTTTTGGCTCATGTAAGGGTCTTAATGATTAGAATAGGGTGTTGGGCTCCTTTGATGTATATTTATAAAAATCATCCCTAAGAATAATATCGGTAATTATTGAGCTCGCATTTCGATAAGGGTTGCTTGTTGTTTCCTAGGTTTAGGGCTTCTCGTTTTGAAGGGGGAGCTATCCTTCGAATCCTAATTACTGCTGTGGATCTATATTGGGATGCCTTGATGACTTTCTACATGGCAGCAAAAAATGAGCCCAGAAAGCTTGACAAACCCTCGAAGTCACGAAACACGCTGAACGAAACCCGTAAACCCTCTGCCTCAACCCTATACGACCTACATTCTTAAGGTTTGTTATCACGATTTCTTCATACATGCGCTCAAAAACGTGGATTCTTTGGGAAATCACATGAGCCCTAAAGGGCAAATTAAACCCTCTAAGACTCTAAGTTATGAAAAACCCTGAATGCTGAAACGCATAAGCCTATCCCTAAACCCCAAGCCCTAAACCCCTACACCTCTAACTTGGATACTGCCACCACTCAGTAACAGTTGGGTAGTATTCATAATATGGATATATGAGGCCCTGAAAAGTTCCCCTATTATATGTTACTGTATGGGGGCAGTACGCAACCTCTAAGCCTAAACCCTAAACTCTAAACCCTCCCTCCCCTAACAAAAGGAGCCCTACTTGGAGGCCCATGGGTAGTTATAAGCAGGGTTAAAAGTCCCCCAGAGTAAGTTATGACTATAATTCTCCTACTGATAAACTGCATAAACCCTACTTAGAACTACCCATGAACCTCCAAGTAGAGCCCGTAGAAGGCCCTAAGAGAAGCCCTTACAGAGCCCCTATGAACCTCCTACAAGGGGCCTCACAACGACCCACGAACCTCCAAGCACAAGTTCCATTTCCGCAGAGACTCCAATATCCCTTATAATTAAGGAATATACGTTAAATCATATTAGGGATCCTACTACAATTTAAAATATATTCGGTAATTCCCTTATAGAACCCTTACAGAGACCCTTATGGAACCCTTTAAGGCCCCCTTTCATTTTTAGGTATAACTCCATTGAAAAAAAGCGACATTGGAGTCTCCAATCCCAGGCTACTTGGAGGTTCATGGGTAGTTCTAAGTAGGGCTATAAGTAGGGTAACTATAGTTATGCACTATACTAGTGGACTTATAACCCCACTTATAGCTATCAATGAACCTCCACGCAGGCAAAAACCCAGAAGCCGAGGAGCGTCGTAGGCGACGAAGACTTTGGGAAGCGTCATGTTGCAGAGGCTTCTGCGAGGAGGACTCGCGGTTCAGGGTTTAGGATTTATAGGCTTGAGGGTGGTAGGGTTTACGGTGTCGGGTTTACGGTTTTTAGCGTTTTTGGCGTTTGCAGGGCCTCGGGTTTCAGGTTTTGTTTGAGCTTAGGAACTTAGCACTTCGGTCGAGGTTTGAGCCGTTTAATTCGGACTTGAACCCCAGATTTTGGCTGGATTCAAAACTTCCGTCGAAGTTTTTGCCCGGGGTTTTAGGATCTGCGAGGGGAGGGGGGGGGGACTGTCGATGCTGCTGGTTTCTTTTGCAGTGCGAAAGGTATGAAGGGCAGATGGACACTCGTACTGTTTCAGGGCTACTATTAAAGGAAACTACAGGTGAGGAGTTTAGGGTATATAGGGCTTCTATAAGGTATATAGACCTTCTATATACCTTATAGAACAGTAACTACCCACCTCAAAATGTCCTAGATGCTATGCTAAGGGTTACATAAAGGGTTCAAAAGTTGACGAAGGCTGCCATGATATGAATGGTGGACATGTTTTGCATGATCCCAAGGACAGTAAACTCACGGAAGTGTGGTATACCGGTCTACCCCACCTTGTGTATGGGTTGCTGCGGCCTACCACCATATGCAATATAGGGGCCTTACTAATTGGAATAGGTTTTTGGGTTCCCTTATAGTATATCTATAATTATGATAAAGACCCCTAAGGAATAGTATTGGTAATTCTTCAGGCCCCTACATTATTGGCTACTGCGGGAGCTTAATTTTTCCACCAACTGTACCTTGGCATCCACCCGTCGGAAATTAATATAGGGGCCTTAATAATTAGAATAGGGTTTTGGGGTATAATATACTGCAATTAGAATAAGGAAGCCTCATAAAAGTATTGGCAATAATTTAGGAACCTATATTTGATCTTCAACGGCCACCGCGACAGGTAACCTGGCGAACAATCCATCGTCAAACTTCGACCCTGGAAGCCAAAACCCCGAAAACTCAAAACCCTGATGCCCGAACCCTACAAAACCCTACTACGTCTAAACACCGCCAACCCTAATCCCCTAAACCCTAACCTAAAGGGTCCTATGCACTGTCATGGGGGATACAATAGTAATTCCTACTATAAGAAGCCTACATGCTACTATATCGGGCACATAGGACCCTTTGGATAAATCCTGAAACTCTGACTCAAACACTCTGAACTGTCCGTGTCAACTCTGACTGAGCCAGGCTCAAGCTGCGCACACCCCTAAACCCTGAACCCTACACTCCCCTAAGGGTCCATGTACGCAAACAGCAGAAACTTTGGACTTAAAGTAGTCCCTATATAGGTACTTTGGGGCCAAAGTATATGCTATTTAGGTACATGGACCCTTAGGGCTCTGACCCACTGGGCACATTCCACTCTCGATTGAATTGTTTCCTTGCTTCTCCGACATACGGCACCAAGTTGGCAAGCGCCTAGTCCTGTTTCGGGTTTAGGGTTATTTGGTACGCCACTCTCATAGGTCCAGCAAGAGAAAACCAACTGCTTCACCAAGATGCTGCTGCATAGATGCCTTGCCCTTCTTAAGCTGCGCTGCCTTGCTGCTGGAGCTTTCCCCAAAAGCCTAACGAGCTATATACTATATATGTATATATGCATTTAGTATGCTGCTTGGCTATGGGTATTTATAAGGTTCTGATAATGCAGTCGGAACAGAAACCCACTCTATGGGTAACCGGTCTTCTAGCATTTACAAGCTGCAGAGGTTAGTGACGGTCTCAAGTCGTCAGAGCTGCTTCACAGGCACCCTAAACCCTAAACCCTAAACCCTGAACCCTACCAGTTCAAGCAAAGATTGGCGATACACTGTATAGCATTAGGGGAGTTAGTGGCATAGTGGTATATGGGGGTTTCCGAAAATAGGGGACCCTAATATAGTACCTAAATAGTCGGATCCTTTTTATAAGGACCCCAAATAAGGTACCCCATTTTCGGAAACTCCCATATGCCAGGAACAAAAAAAGGGCTCCCAAGGATATGAGGATCAGACCTACCTGGAAGAGCACATTGCAGGTCTTCAGGGCTGTAAACACGGCGTTTTTTCCACCCTGCTTCTGTGCTTTACATAGCTCCACCCCACCCTGGCCTGAATCCCAAGCATTTAGGAACTATAGATACTTGGTTCCTGAGTAGCCCCTTTAAATAAGGGTACCCTTTTTCCTACTATTCGGTTTTAGTAAGGGGGGGCCCTACAATAAAAAGGGCAAAAGGGTACCACTCAGGGACCTAGGATATCTATAGTCTAGGCTTCTGGGGCCTCTGGGGCTCTAACTTCGGGGTTTTGTTCGGGCTGAGGGCTGTTGGGCTAGTCTGGGGCTCAAACAAGAGGCCCAGGATGCTTACAACAAAAACAAGCTTGGGGTTTAGGGTTTAGGGGTTTAGGGTTTAGGGCTTTCTTAGGGTCATGGCAAATCGAACTGTACAGGCGCACCTACTCACAACACGAGGTTCTAGATTCATCCACTTTCCAGGATTCCAAGCGGCGCCCAAACTACTAAGCCCCTTGCACCCAAACCCTCTTCTATCTATCGGTCTATCTACCTGCTCCCCCAACTAACGATCTCTCTCTATCTATCTCTGTCTATCTATCTACATACCTGGTAACCTAGCTAACTACATCTCTATCTATCAATCTATCCACCTATCTGTCTGTCAACCTCGATCTAGCTCTGCCTCTATCTCTCTGTCTAAACTTTTGTCAGCAAAAAGCCCTAACAGCTGCCGCAGCTATGCAAATCAAAGAAGACCGCCATGAATCCACAGTGCCGGGTTTTTGGGTTCAGGTCTATGAGCTTGCAGTTAAAAACCCTATAGCCTCTAAACCCTGAACCCTAAAATTAAAGGAAACTACAGGTGGGGAATTTTAGGGTATATATAGGGCTTCTAGAAAGCTTCTATAAGGTATATAGACTTTCTATACGGCTCCTATAACGGTAGCTACCCACCAGAAAATGTCCTAGACAAAAACCCTAAATCCGAAACAAACCTGGTAAAGCCAAGCCGCTGCTTGCGTGTAGAACCGGCGGAAGTCGGTTCTCAGCTGCGCGCAGTGTGGCCGCAGCGAAGTTGTGCCGAAGGAGAGATTCCCTGGGGCTTTAGGATTGCAGGGTTTAGGATGTTTTTGGAGGTTCATGGGTAGTTAGAAGTAGGGTTGTAAGCAGGGTAACTATAGTTATAACCTATATTAGGGGACTTATAACTCCACTTATAACGCCAAATTAGGATGCCCGGACTGGAGTTCGGAGCTTGCTGCTTGAGCTTTTGCCTTACTCTAGCATAACCTACCTTCTTCAGTCTTAGTGTAAAGCCTGAAATACCATTAACCCATTATCTAGGTAACTGGAGCCCTAGGGTACTTGAACCATGTAGTGAATCCCAGAAAGTTGGAACATGCATTTAGGATGATTAGTGCCAGGATCCCTTGTACTGTACCAAAACCGGCATGAGGGGAATGATCTGCCAACTCTCTTAGGGTTTAGGGTTTAGGGTTGATATAGCTTCTACTATAACTATGAGGCCAAAATAAAGGGTTTAGGGTTTAGGGTTTGTATCGCTTCTACTATAACTACATGAGGCCAAAATAAAGGGTTTAGGGTTTATATAGTTAATATAGCTTCTACTATAACTACATGAGGCCAAAATAAAGGGTTTAGGGTTTATATAGCTTCTACTATAACTACATGAGGCCAAAATAGCGGCAGCCATTTGGTAGGATTTCGGGCTTCTGGGCTCAGATCGTGCACCTGCGGCGTCAAACTCCAACAGCTCTGTCACCACAAAGATGTCGCGGTGGAGGTGCCCGAACCTTACAGGAAACTACAGGTGGGGAGTTTAGGGTATATAGGGCTTCTATAAGGCTTCTATAAGGTATATAGACCTTCTATAAGGCTCCTATACCGGTAACTACCCACCTGGAAATGTCCTAGACGAACATTCGTTACCCGTCTGAGGCGCAAGAACCCAAAAAACTAAACCCTAGACCTTAAAGCCGCAAATCCTGACCCCTCACCTAAACCCTAAACCCTAAACCCTAGACCTTAAAACCGCAAATCCTGACCCCTAACCTAGACGCTCCCTCTACCCTCTCTTGGGCCATCTTCCCCTCTTTGCGGGTCCAAGGAGGGTCCTGGACATCCGAGACCCTCAACCCGCAACCTCAGGAGCAACCGAAACCAAACTGTAGGGCTTGGGGCTGAGACCCGAGATAAGATCCTCAATTACATAAGCAGTTGAGAAATGTGAGTAGGGTTTGGGGTCAACGGTTTGGGGATTTGAGTTTAGGGTGTCGGGGTTTTTCGGGTTTTAGGGATTTGAGCTTAGGGCTTCGGGCTTAGATGAATATTTTACTATGGTGATGGAGCCTGAGTGGTTGCAATAGGACTCCTTTTGAGGGGGGGGTTCGTCGCCCTTCACTAGGAAGCCCCCTAAATAAGCCCTCTATCCCTTAAAGTTAAAGGGACCCTCAAAACCCTAGAAGACACTGTGTATAGAACCCTTAAAGCAACCCCTTCAAAGAATCCTCCCAAACTCTAAACCCTAAACCGTACACCCTAAATTCCCAACCCAGCGCCGAGAGGCCCCCGGAGGTGGCAGACGATGTCGAAGCAGGAGGAGTCCGTCACGAGAAGAGGCGGTGGGACCGCCTGGGAGCGTCTGCCCAAAGGGTCCTAGGTACTGTTATGGGGCATACTTCCCCAAATCATAGTAGTAATTCCTAATATCAGGTATTCGGCTTTAAGGCTGCAGGGGTTGGTGGAGCTGGGGGCTTGGGTTGGTTATCCGGAGGGTTTATAGGCTAGGCACAGGGTATAGGGCTTAGGGTTTAGAGTTTAGGGAGGACTATGGGGAATCTACGACTGCTTCTTGACGCAAGGCTTTGCAGATGGAGGGTTTTGATCCAATCTTTCAAAATCAGTCAAGGCAGTACCTCTAGTCAAACCAACTAAACGCCCTAAACCTTCTACACCCTATAAACCTTTAAACTGTCAAGTGGTGGGGACAACGAGTTCCAGCTTTGTTGCAGCTTAGATTTCAGGTTTTTAGGGTTTGTGGTTTAGGGTCTGGGCTTTTAGGACTTAAGCTGGTTCCGTAGAAGCGCGCCGCTGGGTAAGGCTCCAAGTTAAACCCCTAAACGCCGAACCCCTAAACCCCCTAAAACCTTGGGGGGGGGGAGGGAAGTCTCAAGTCTATAAACAATACCTGGCGTCTTAGGGCTACTACAGGTTCAGGCACCTGGATTAAGCTGTATTGCCTAAACCCTAAAACCCTAAAACCCTAAAACCCCAAACCCCAAACCCTCAACCCTAGACCCTCAACCCTGGACCCTAAACCCCCAAAAAAAAACACTAAACCCTGAAACCCCAAACCCTAAACCCTAAACCCTGGACCCTAAACCCTGAAATCCCAAACCCTAAACCCTGAAGCCTAGACCCTGAACCCTGGACCCTAAACCCCCCAAAAAAAACCTAAAACTCTGAACCCTGGACCCGTATCCCCAAATTAGGGCCTTAATTAAGGGATATTGGAGTCTCTGGGACCCTCATCCCCAAAATGGGGCCTTAATTAAGGGATATTGGAGTCTCTGGGACCCTTATCCCCAAAACCCTAAACCCTAAACCCTAAACCCAAAACCCTAAACCCCCGGGCCCCCCGGGCTTCCGGCCTTCCCTAAGTCGGGATCTGTTCCCTCGATCGCGGAGCTGTTGGCGTCGAACCAGCGCACCTTGGCTTCATGTTGAGGGCTTAAGAATCCCAAAGGGTCCAAGTACCTACAGGTTTAGGGTTTAGGGTTTAGGGTTTAGGGTTTAGGGTTTAGGGTTTAGGTTTAAGAATTTAGGGTTTAGGGTTTAGGGGTTAGGTTTAGGGTTTAGGGGGTTTAGGGGGTTTTATGCTCTCCCAAATACTATGTCTGAAAACCAAGTACGTAATTATATTAGGTCCTTTAAAGACCCTTAGGGAATTAGAAAGGGGCTCCTCTGTGGCTTCCTTTTGAAACAGGCTCTCCAGGGCTCACTATATGGGTTACGATGTAGAGGCCCGATTGGTTAGAATAAGAAGAGCGTTTGGGGGTAAAACGTAGTATGATTGTATGAACTATGATCAGGAAACCTACGCAATAGTGTGGGTGATATGTTCGTCTTGTTTAAAAGACCGGCTGTGAGTGGAAGGGGGTTTGGGGTTTGGGGATGCAGACTGGCGTCTTCAGGGTCGGGGTAAGGGCAGGGCCGTAGGTCAGGGTGTAGGGTTTAGGGGTTAGGGTTTGGGGTTTAGGGTGTAGGGTTTAGGGTTTAGGATGTAGAGTCTAGGGTTTAGGGGCTTGTAGCTTGGATTTGCTTGATTTTGTTCAGGGAGTAGGGTTTCGGATTTCTCACAAGCCCGTGATAACGGAAGACACACCTTGGACTTGGCTCGCTGTGGGGGCTATATTAAAAGTTTTCGTGTTTTAATCCTTGATGGGTTGTTATTACAACAAAAATGCACAAATTGTAGCCAACAAGGATCCAGAGACTTTCAAGGGCTTCTGATCACGCTGCAAGGTACGTTCCTAAACTGAGCGTTCTTCGGCTTGGACCCCAGTGAATCCCCAGTCAGGAATAAAAAGGGCTCCCGTTTTGGCATAAGGTAGTCGGTTTAGGGTTTAGGGTTAGGGTTTAGGGGTTTAGGGGTTTAGGGTTTCGGGTTCGTAAAGGAACCTGAGACTACGAAAAGGGAAAGGGCCCACGGCAGACCTAGTAGGCTTGTCTAGATTTCCCGTGCAAGGCTGAGCAGAGGGTTGGGCGTTTGGGGCGCCCTTAGTTTAGGGTTTAGGGCCTTCGGGATAGGTTTTCTTGGCTACAGGTGGGTAATACTGTTTTTGTGATGTGACTCTGTAATAAGCGTTCTCTCGAGCATTCGGCTTTGCGGATACGGGGTTTAGGCTTAGGACTGCGGTTACTTGGAGGTTCATGGGTAGTTGTAAGTAAGGTTTTAAGTAGGGTACCTATAGTTATAACGTACATTAGGGGACTTACTATAGCTCCACTTATAACTACCCATGAACCTCCAAGTAGGGTTTAGCATTTTGGCAAAGACCCGAGAGAGCCTTCACAACCGAGAGTAGACGAGGAGCAAATGCAATCTCTTCTCAAACGTGTCCTAAGAAGCGGCAGAATGCTCGAACGGCAGATTTCCCTAAGGCATTAAGGACTCATATTTGAAGGCTTTTGGGGCCCAAATTCCATACTATGCAAGGCCTTTGGGCTATTTTGAGCCTTAGGGTCTTTCCTCTACCACAAGCTCCGGAATTTCTGGCCGATTCCTCGCAGGAACTGCTGCTCTGACCATGTGAGCTCCCGGGGAAGTCGACGGAGCAAGGACTTCCTCGAGACGAGCGCCACTGCCAAACAGGCCGCCCTCGTGCTGGAGAGGGGCAATGGCTGGCCCCTAAATCGAAACCCTAAACCGTATCATCATTCAGATGAGAGGAGGCCACCGAGGAGTCATTCCTGCAGATACGTCGAGGAGATGTATCCGGATCTAGCTTCAACTGCGCCACCCTAAACCCTAAACCCTAAACCCCAAAACCCTAAACCCCAAGCCCCAAAACCCTAAACCTCAATCCCTAAACCGCAGGGTATAGGGGTTTGGGGTGTAGGGTTTAGGGTATAGGGGTTTAGGGTTTAGGGGTTTAGGGTTTAGGGTTTAGGGTATTTAAAGGGACTCAGAACCAGCGCAACCCTTAACCCAGAGCCCTAAACCGTAGGAAAAGAAAGCATAAATGGCGCCAGGAAGCATTCGGATACGGCGAAAGGACCTGCGACGACATGGACAAGGATGCAGTACTTCAAGCAGGGTAC
This sequence comes from Symbiodinium necroappetens, assembly GCA_905231915.1. NCBI lineage: Eukaryota > Dinophyceae > Suessiales > Symbiodiniaceae > Symbiodinium > Symbiodinium necroappetens. The sequence goes on along the minus strand of CAJNJA010080730.1, from coordinate 2,550 downwards.
TTAGTGAGCGGGGTTATAAGTAAAGTAACATAGGGTAACTATACTTAGAAATACTTCTAACCCCAAGCAGGGTACAAGTCCCACGATTCTTAACAGAATAAATAGACCCGGATATCATCTGTGGAATCACTGCGACGGGGCCCGTATACCCGATTTGAAGGATGCTTGTGTTTGTCTCCCTCGTTAGGCCGTAGTACAACCAAGATCTCTTTGGGTTGTAGCTTGGGGGTTCGCTGGCCGAAGCCGGCAGTCTTCGTGCTTCTCCGGCTGTTTCATGCACTGCCTTAACCCCCCATATAACCTACCTTCTTGGGGTTCCTTATGTGTTCTCGTTTCCGGAAGCATATACCTAAAAAGGTACCCAGAGAACCCAATACTGCTTAATTACGGAATATACCTTAAATCAGAATATGAAGCCCCCTCTAAAGTTTAAGGCATATTCCTTAATAAAGGGGTATTGGGATCTCTGGGTAGGTCTTTCCCTAAACCCTAAACCCCAAACGCCCTAAACCCCAAAACCCTAAAACCTAAAACCCTAAACCCTAAACCTTATCCTAAGAAGGTAGGTCTTTCAGGACCCAGGTCTACTCTGCAGACCAAGCCCGAAAGCAGGTTCTGTGAATGCCAAGCCCCCGAGCCGAACTTACAGACATCTACTTAGGGATTTAGGGTTTACGGTTTAGGGTTTAGGTTTGGGGATTTAGGGTTTAGGGTTTAGGGTTTTAGGGTCTAGGGTTTAGGGTCTAGGGTTTAGAGTTTAGGGTTTCGGTTTAGGGTTTAGGGTTTAGGGCTTCGGGTTTCCGTTTCAAGTTCTTGTTCGTCGCTCTTCGTCATCTGAGGATAGCCCTAGACCACTTCCTTAACTTCGTACCAGTCCTTGTCGACTTAAAGACCTGAACCTCCAGACATCAAACCCATTCAAAACTTTAAGAGAACTACATTCAACTAGACTGCACACCTTAAGCCCTGAAGCTCTGAAACACAACAGCCACACAATATCCTGAATCCAAACCCTGGAGAATCATAACCTACGTCCTAAAGTATTCAGGCCTTGAAAGCTTTCAGCTTGAACCTACACCTGGCAACCCTCAGAAGGTACGCAGACCCAAGGACACGACATTGTATAGCGCCCTGAAACCTTAAACCCTAAACCTTAAACCCTCACCCTCTAAGCCACTACAAACCCCAAAAACCCTAAACCCTACAAACCCTAAAGAACCCTAAATCTTAAACCCTAAACCCTGAAAGCCCTAAACCCTAAAACCCCTAAACCCTAATTAAACCTAAACCAAGCAGGAAACCTTGACATCCTGAGCCCCTGTTTTCCCAGAGACTCCAATATCCCTTAATTATAAGGATTGTACCTTAAATCTTTTTTGGGGATCCTACTATGATTTAAGGTATATTCCGGTATATTCCTTAATTAAGGGATATTGGAGTCTCTGTTTTGGGAAACGCCAGCACCTGCGAGAGGCTCACGCTCTCGTAGCCCGGGCCATCAGCTCGATCCACCTCATACTTAAGGGTTCTATAAGGGATCTATAGGGGGTCCTATAAGGGATCCATAAGGGTTCTGTAAGGGATCTATAAGGGGTCCTATAAGGGGTTCTATAATAAGGGTTCTATAAGGGATCTATACGGGGTCCTATAAGGGGGTATAAGGGGTCATACTTGGAGATTCATGGGTAGTTATAAGTGGAGTTATAAGCCCCCAAAAAAGGTTATAACTATAGTTACCCTACTTATAACCCTATGAACATCCAAGTAGGGCTTCGGGTTTCTGGGTCTTGTTTGCGGTGCAGTGGGGTAACGTTTAGGGTTCTACGTGTCTGCCAGTGACTGTCTGTGTCCGTGTCTGTGTGTGTGTGTGCTTGTTTGTTTGTCTGTGTCTGTCCGTGCCTGTCCGTGTCTGTCCATGTCTGTCCATGTCTGCCCGTGTCTGGCTGTGTCTGTGTGCGCCTGCCTGTGTTTGTCTGTGTCTGTCCGTGTCTGCTCTCTGTCTCTGTCAGTGTAACTGTCAGTGTCTGCGTCTGTGTCTACATCTGGGTGCATGTGTTTGTGTTTCATGTGCGTGTGTATGTATAGCTGCACAGATCTATGTATGCGTGTGTGTGTGCATACGTATGTATGCATATGTACATGTATGTATGTATGTATGTATGTAGGTATGCATATGTATATGTATATGTATATGCATATGCATATATGCATATATGCATATATGCATATATGCATATATGCATATATGCATATATGCATATATGCATATATGTATATATGTATGTATGTATGTATGTATGTATGTATGTATGTATGGATATATGTATATAATCTATGTATATATGTATGTGTGTGTATGTATGTATGTATGTATGTATGTATTTATGTATGTATGTATGTATGTATGTATATATGTACATATGTACATATGTATGTACGTATGTACGTATGTATGTATGTATGCATGCATGCACGTACGTATGTATGTATGTATGTATGTATGTATGTATACACACACACACGGAAGCACAGGCTCCCAGAGTTCAACGG
>CAJNJA010080719.1:7335-20967 GCA_905231915.1 Symbiodinium necroappetens | reverse complement strand
TTTTTTTTTTGGGGGGGGGGAGGTGTTCCTTATTATAAGTGTAGCATAATATACCCCAAACACCCTTTTCAGGCCCTATTCTAATGAAGGCCCCTACACTAGTCTTCTATCAGCGTAAGGGCCGGGTTCGGTTTGGCGTGGTTGTCACACCCCGACGGGCCTTAATTCGGACCATGAGCTAAGGTTGAGACCCTACAGCAATACATCCCGGCCCACCATCTCATACCAGAAGCCCTAAACCCTACAAAGCCTTAAACCCTTAACCCTGGCCCTAGACCCTATAAACCCTTAAAGCTTAGACCCTAAGACCATAAGACTCTTGAAGCCCTACACCTGGCCTCTCACACGCATTTCTCACCCACGGAGCTTCGAGATTCCTAGGCAACCCACCTTTCTAGGGTTTAGGGTTTAGGGCTGCACCCCTCTATCGAGCTGTTGTGAAGAGTTTGAGAACTCACAGCTAGGACCCAACAAGATTCTGAACTAGCCTGGTTATGTTGGTTGAGCATGATTGGGCATTCTGGATTTGTTCCACCTCAGTCGACCATGCAACAATACCCTCGCGCCGCTTGTCACTGTCCGAGTGAGCGCCGAAGCCTAAACCCTCCTGCAATGCGGGCTCGTCCTAGCAAGGTGGGAGGCAAAAATAACCTAAACCCTCATAAGTCCTATACCCTAAACCTTAAACCCTAGCGGATCTCAAAGCCCTTGAGCCCCAACCTCTGCGCCCTCAGTGGACCTATATTGAACCCCATAAAAGTTGGAGCACAGATTTGGGATGACTAGTGCTGGGATTCCCCATACTTCAAAAGGCTATGAGGATAAATCTTTTTCTACTGTCTGGCTACAGAGACCCAGAAAAACAGCCAACAAGAGGGACCCTTCCTTAGTTCAGGGACGCTGATGTTTTGTGTTGAGTCGTTGGGAAGGTGGTGATGCTCGAAGGCTCACCGCGGGGAGCTCGGACCAAACCGTCGTCTCAATCTCTTGGGGCAGCCAACCCTAGAAGCCCCACTTAGGCCACTTAGGGTTTAGGGCCGAGAGAGCTTTAGGGTTTAGGGGAGCGGGGATTCCGAGAGTCCCCTTAAAGCAGGGATCACAGGGCATACCTGTCCTATTGAATGTTGGTAGGGTTGAATGTTACGAGGTCCGACGATCGAGTTGAGAACTTGGAGTGTCAGAGTTTAGGCATGTGAGGATCCAAAGGCATGGACATCGAGTTCTTCATGGAGACGGCCTTGGCACTAGGGAGCTAACCGAAGCCCGGAGCCTGGGTAGCTCGGATTCGATTGAGGAGTAGGTGACAACTGGTCCTATGGTGCCCCCTTCTGCAACGCACGAACCTGTACCTTGTGCTACGCCAAGAAGCCACCCCAAAAGCCTAAAATTAGAACCCTGAACGCGTGCGCGTATCGTCGGGTTCCATTCGAAGTGATCGGGTCGCACTGTATGCTCTGGACTGTACTGGCCTAGACCAATTATGATGCTGAATCACTCTCAATTTTCCCCCGAACTCTTACGACAAAATCTCTTGAAGACCCAAGCTTAAAGCAATTGAAACATTGAAATCTGAAAGCCCAGACTTTTGAAGAACCTGGAAGCTCAAAAGCTGAAACACTGAAGCCCTGAACCCCCAAAAAACCCTAAAAAGCAGTGCCCCGATATGAGCAGCCTCCATGGATCCCTGTATAAGCAACCTGGAAGGCTTAGGATTTAGGGTTTGGGGTTGCAAGCCCTAAACGGAGAAACAAAATCACAACCCCGTTTCTTGACGCCTGCAAGAAGTACGCCTGCTTCTAGGCCAGCCGTGTCCAATGCAATGATCTCCACAGGCCGTCGTGAGCTTAGCGGGCTTAGTTCGAGTTCAGGGTTTGACGGCTCATCATTTAAGGGCTCTCTCAGGGGATGAACGGTTTCACACTTCGGAGTTTGGGGGCGTCTAGCGGCTGAGAGTAGGATCGCTTAACCCCGAACCCCAAAGGCTGTCTGTCTCTGTCCGATGATGATTGGGTTCGAATAGTCCCTGCGTTGCTGCTACTCATGTTGCTGTTGTTGCAAGAAGTGTCGGGAGGCCGTATCGTGAGGCTAACTCAGTCGGGGCTTGTAGGCAAAACATGCGTGGGAGTGACCCATGCTGTCGTTGCGGTCGTTCCATGCAGTCACCGCATGATTAGTCGGCCGCTCCTCGCGTTTGCTTCTGGTTGAGGGTTCAGCGAATTGCACTTTGGGGTTTCCGAAAATAGGGGACCCAAATATAGCACCCCAAATAGTAGGATCCCTATTATAAGGACCCCTAAATTAAGGTACACCTGATTTTAGGAAACTCCCACTTGTTGTCTTGGCAGTCAGCAAGTCCCGGATCTTCTAAGCTTTCCGAATAGTGATTCTGAAGCGCCAAGACTGGGAGATTCTCGGCATGCGGAGACCAAACGGCGGCTGCCTTAGGTCCAGGAGTCCTGGAACTCTGCCAGCATGCTCCCTGCAATTTCGGAGACGTTCTCAGGTCTAGGGTTCTCTTTATATTAATTATTACACCCTTTTGCGCAGCCTTTGCTTTGGTGTTATACCCTTTCAAGACCAAAAAAAGACGTCCTGTGTAGCCTTAATGGCCTTGCATGGTGTAGGCTTGCGGGCGGACTGCCTGCTTGATGGAGGAACCCTGGGCTCATGAAGCCAGAACTTCCTGAACAGATAAAAGGACCCCAATGTAGAAAACTACCTGAACCCTTATATAGAACCCCTAAACACCCCTAATAGATCTCTGTAAAAAAATCAAAAAGGGACCCCGTGATTTAGAAAGCTACCCACATGAGGCTCAGTTCCAAGATCGGAGTCTCAGCCCTGTTGCCCTGCCCCCGTAAACCCCCCAAGCCTGGAATCCCGAATCCTCCCAGCCCTAACCCTTAAACTTATACTTAAACCCTAGGACCTAAGCCCTACACCCTAAGCCCTAAAGCCTAAACCCTGTACGCCCAAAACCCTAAGTGCTAAGTCCTAAACCCTAAACCCAAAAAAGAACCCGATGGGCCAGGGCCAGGAGCTTCATGAGAGGAAGGCTGGAGAATCATCACACAGACTTGAAAGCAAAAACTCCAATGCAACCCACCAAGCCCTAAACCCTACACCCTTAGAGCGCAAATCCCAAACCCAAGTAAAACCCAAGACAATGCACCTCCCCCCAGCCATCCTGGAGCGCTCCGACCCCACCCTAAACCACAAAGCACCACGCCCCAAACTGTTGAACCAACTGAAACCCCTATAGCCTTGAACCCGAAACGCACCGACACCAGCGCACACCTACACCTCGCAAAGCTTGTCCGAGAGCGCCGAAACCTTAATCTGAAACCAACGTCCTCGTTTCACCAAGCCGACTATCGACACATTCCTCGCCTGGATTGTCCGAGTTGTGAGCCCTAAACCCGAAACCACTTAAGTCCGAAACCATGAGTGTGTGAGTCGCAATTCGAAGCCGTATTGCGGGAGCCAAACAACCCGAAACTCTCACCCCTAAATCCGGAGCCCGGGGAGCAATGAGCCATAAGCGCTCGCTCTTTCAGGCTTCCGACTAACATGGGTTTCATGCGGTGGGCAAAGAGCCCTTTTGGAAAAAATGCAGAGCCCCTAAAAACCGCAAAGAGCCTTCTTTGAAGCCTTCTAAACGAGAAGAGTTGCGACAAGCCGATACCATCCTCAGAACCTCAAGCCGCCCAGCTCGACTCCAGAAGCCCCTCTAAAGCCCAAAACCGTAAACCCTAAACCCTAAACCCTGCAAACCCTAAACCCTAAACCCTAAACCCTATAAACCCTATAAACCCTAAACCCTATCCGAAGCCCAGACACGGAGTGGATGAACTTGGACCCCGATCTTCGCCCCGTGGAACTTCAGCGACCTCCGCAAAAGCGGCGGTTTTGGCAGCTTTTCTCAGGCCCTCAGAGTTTATAGGGTTTAGGGTTTAAGGTTTAGGGTTTAGGGCTTAGGGTTTAAGGTTTAGGGTTTAGGGTTTAGGGTTTAGGGTTCTCATTTTCGAGACTTTGTAGGACCGGGGCGCTGTTTGTTGTATGAGGTGGGGGTTTCAGGGTTTGTAGGGGTTTAAGTGTTGCAGGGCTTTTGGGGTGCGTAGGCCTTAAGTTCGGCTTAAAGTTGTTGGTGTTTCCCGGTGTGTTTCGTATGGTTTCGTTCAAGGTCTTATTCGAGATGCGGGTTATAGGGCATTACAGGGTCCGCTTGCCCGGAATAGTCGTGCTAAAACCACTTCTCATGTTTACAGTCTGACAGTCAGAATCCAAATGAGAAACAACAGGAAAAGCAAAAAGACCCAAACATGGCGCCGAAGCTCCAAACCATGAATTGGGACGGTCAGAAGCGCGGGATTGACGGATCAGAGTTCATCATGCCCTAACTGGAGCCTATACTCTCCGATCGCCGAACTCCTCTGAAACTTCAAAACTCACCGTTAAAAGTTTAGACGTTATAGGGTTTAGCAAATTTAGGATTTGGGGTCCTCAAACCCTATCTATACATGCAGATGCGTTACGTCAGAGGTTTTTTTGCATACTCGCGTCTTCGAGCCGGGTGACAATGGACCCTGTGCGTCTAGCTCCGATAGAACCCTCAGACAGAGGGCTATGGATTTGAGAGGACCCTTAGAAAGCAGTTTATGGATGTCCTAAGATACCGAACACCCTAAACCCTAAACCCTAAGATGCCGCACCCCCGTTTTTGCAGTTCAACCCTCGGATCAGCGACTGCTCCCAGCCGGGAGGTCCTGTGGCACCAGAGCGATCGCTCGTCCCGCTCAAGGCAGGTTTTCTGTGGACGTTTCGATACAACACATCGCTCTACAGACAGAGAAATGTACACACATACATATATATATATACATACATACATACATACATACATTTATGTGCGTACGTTCTGTTTATCCGTCATGCCCTTGGGCGAAGGCGTGCGCGCCTGGTTTAGGGGCGGCAGACAAAAGGCGGTGCAGGCAAACTGAGGCGCCGCACCCCACAAGTCCTGCCACGTTCGTGACTTCAGCCCAATCGGTGCGATGGTATGCTGCATCAATATCAACCGTCCAGCTCATAGTGATGGGCATGTTGCTGGAATGTAAAACATACACTGCATGAGACCAACCTGCAAGTCCCCAACTAAAGAACTCAGCAACTCTGATGCACTCATCCTGGTGGGTCACGCAGTTGGTGACAACAACTGCATCCACGTCGGTACAGTCCAGGAAGACCTGTTGCTCAGCTGTTTTACACTTGAGCCCGCAGAGTTCATACCGGACCAGTGCAGTGGACAACTGCCTGTCAATCTGTGCTTCTCAAGACAATCAAATTTGCTTCTCTGCCGAAGATCCCTGAGGGTCGATGATCCGGGCACGGGTTAGGACCTTATTCCCTTGGAAAGACGGCTCATCGCAGGGCTCCACAAAGATATTGATGACTTGTCCAGACATGCAAGGGCTGACCTCCTTAGCCACCTCTAGCAGTTTGGCCCGGTTCTGTAACAGAGGATCACTAGCACCGACAGCCATGGCTCAGTGTTGGTACCCCTTACACACGGGGCGACAGCACCTCCTCGGGTAGGCTTGAGCCGAATAAACCCGAAGCCCTAAACCCGAAACCCTAGACCCACATTTGGCAGGTCAGTATTTGGGCATACCATCTCATGAGCTCCGTGGGCGGCAACCTTTGCGCAACGGCCCGGGGGTTTCGAAACCACCGTGGGTTTGGGGTTGAGGGCAATTACGGTTTAGGGTTTTTGGGTTGTTTAGAGTTGAGGGCTCTCGCGGTTCAGGGCTCCGGGTAGTCTGATAGTCTAGGGGTTCACGTTGATGGCTTGTGTGTTTTCGAGGTTTCGTCGCACACACACACACAGACCTCCGCATGAGATTCATGGATAGGGTTTTTTCTCACTGTTTTGACGGGCCCGTGTTTGAAGTATTGGCTTTTGGGTGAGATCCCTGGGTGGGGGCTTGAAATTCTGCTAACCCTGAGACTCGGGTGTAGAACATCGTAAGTGTGTCTATGGACCTAGCAAGCATACCCCCTTGGGTATTGTTTGATTTTTGACGTAATCGGACCTAGTGAGTAGATTTCTAGGAAGCCTTTAAAGCCATCAGTTCAGGAGCTTCTTTGGGTCTTTGCTGGCTTGTAGCCTGTAGCGATCATATTCCAGCGGCCCCCCTATTTGGCAACACAAGGCTCAAAGTTCGGTGCGCTTGTTCAATGTACTGTTTGCAAATAGCTTGTCAAGATTGGCTGCTGGCTTTGTAAGCTGTCATGGGTTATACGCGACTTCTGGGATTGTATAGCTTAGGGTTTGCAGGGCATGCAGGTTCTCGACATGGCGTTTGTGTTGGTGGTTGTTGCGACTGGAGGTTATCTTGCTCATTCGGAGCATTACTGAAGCATTATGCCAGGCCAGGGATGCTCGTACCCTACCTTTCTGAAAAGGGCCTTGAGTAAGTCCTGTAGACTTTGGGGGCCAAAAAAGGCTGCATGTAAATCCTAACCCTGCCCCCAAGCCCTACTGTAAAGCCTATAGGCCGTTCACACCGGTGTTTCCAGGTGGCTGCCCCCAAGCCCCTAAACCCTAGACCCCCAAAATCTAAACTCCTCAACCCTCTGTGCTGCTGGCGCTTGATCCTAAAGGGATTCCTTTGTTAATGTTGCCGCCAATGCGCGATCGTCGTACCGGAACTCCTCGCCAAGGCATGTCCGAGTGTGAGTGCTGAAACCCTATAAGCCCCAAACCCCTAAACCCCAAACCCCTAAACCCCTAAACCCCGAACCCTAAAGCTTCCAGGTGGCTGCCGCCTCTCGTCTCAACGTTCCCCTGCGCTTTCTGGGTCCTCCAGCTGCTTGGCTGAACAGGGTTTAGGGTTTAGGGTTAGGGCTTAAGGTTTAGGGTTTAGGGTTTAGGACTTCTTTGTTCCATGGTAGTTCCTCCTTTTGCATGAAGTCAATTAAAATATTTACTATTGAGAAGTTGCAGAGGTCATGATTGAACCCTCAGCAAGCCCCAGCCTTGACCCCAAGTGACAACGCGTTATCCCTAAAGCCTAAACTTTGCCCCAGGCATGCTTACCTGCAAGCGTACGCTGCATGCACTCCACCCTTTGGCAGAATCCCCACCCCCAATTGGGAGTTTTCGTTTAGAGTTAGGGCTACTTCTCTGCTTCATGTTCATCCAAAAAAACTTCTACTAGGTTTCCTAGAAAAATCTTGAACAACCCGTTTTGTTCATTCCATCTCCCGACCCCTGAATATCGCCCGAGGAGGGAGGAATGCAGGGCTACGTGCAGGCTCGCTCTCTGAATCTTTTGGGCAGAGGGGGGGACTACCATTCTTTAGTTGTGGAAGTTGCCGAGTAAAGTTCTGAACCCCAATCCCTCGCCCTTGAGAATTTGCACCCGAAAGCTCAAAGCTCTTTGCAACAACTTGCCTAGCCGGTAAAGCAGACTTAGAGCGCCCAGAGTTCCCTTTTGTCGTGTTTTAACAATTGCTTTCTGTATAGTACATTAGTAAGCCCCTATAAACCTTAAACCGGAGACCCTAAACCCTTGCAGTGGACAATCTTTAAAAGCGCCAGCTCGCAGTGCATTGGAGCTCTTGAACTCAAGCATTCCCTTGATGAGTCTTAAGCGTTGGGGTTCAGGGTTTGCTAACAGAGTCGAAGAAGGGTTGTATCGGTTTTCAAGCAGGGGCTTCTTCAGGCTAGGGCTACCTTGTTCTGTGTTTCTTGTTTAAGCATCTTTACGTGTTTCTGGGGGGGGGGGGGCGGGTCCGGTTGTACGTAAGCTTTGGGGCTAGGAGGTTGACGGATCAAGATTGGAGCAGCTAGGCTACGTACATGACGTTGTGGGATATGTGAAGTGTTATAGGGCGGAAGGTTAATCTTTTCGGAATTATAAAGAAAGACGCAACGATAAGATGACCACCACCGTGTTTCAAAGGTCAAGGCTTACACGCTTCAATTGGGTTTCCGGGAAACACCAAAATGTGCGAAGCTAATGGTGGCATTGCTGCTCTGCCACTGCTGCCTTCTAATGTTTGTACCTGACTAAGAAACATTAAGAAACCCTGGCCCCATAGCCCAAAGAATATTGGGGTTCATATGAAGTACCCCAATAAAGAGATCCATGGTCTCTTAGTCAAGTTACTATATGATATTGCTTCTTCTAATTCTAGCCCTTCACCCTGAAGCCTGCCTCCCGTCGGGCTTTGCATACCGTCGATATATTCCGTGGGCTCTTGCAGAAGTTGGAGTAGTCCATGTCGGAGGAAATCAATAGCCGAAGACTGACCTTCAGTTTAGGGTTATGGGTTTAGGAGTTGTCCAGTAGCAAAAAGGGACACTGCGTGCAACCCTCAAGCCAGCCAGCAGTCATCACGCAGCTTACAGCCCAATCTCCGGAGCACCGACGATGGGTGGATGTTCAAGTTCTAAGAACGCTGGCAGCCCAGTTTCGATGTGCCGGATTGCAGGGAGTCCTTGAAGAACATGGGTGGATGTTCTATTTGGATGCCTGCGAAGTTCAGCTTCGGAGCCTCATTCTTAGTGTCGCTTTGTGAGTGATGCAACGCTTTCTGCAGACCTTCGGGTCGGATGTGCTGTAATTCCAAGCCGATTGTCCACCCTTACCCCTGCCTGAGTCTGAAGGATCCGTTGAAGGATGAAATTCTGAGGGCTAGGGCCGGGGCTTGGGGCTGACGGTTGCACCTAGAATTGAGTTTTGGCTGGTTTCAGATGTGACGCTAAAGAAGCTTGAGGCACAGCCGGCCATTGCACCTGGGTCTTGGTGAAGCTTTGCAGTGCTAATTTCAACATCACAGCGGGGTTTAGGGTTCGCTCGCTGCTTGCAGCTTCCTAATTGCGCTCCGTGTTCACTTATTGCTGGCCTGCAGGATGCCTGGGCCTAAGCCCCATGCAAGGTTAAGGGTTAGGGTTTGGGGTTTTGGGTTTAGGGCTTACCCATAGGCTCCATAGTAGTTCCTTTTGGGATAAGGTACTCCCAGAAAGGAAATACTATGGAGCCTAGGGCTCAAGCCCTACACCCGGATAAACCCTGACAGCCAGCCTTTGGTCACTCTGGGGCCCAAAGGCTCCCTGCAAGTAGGGTTCTCTATCGCAATCTTCCCCGAACCCTAAGCCCGACCTAAACCCCCAAAAGTAGGTAAAATAATGGATCAACGCCTATAAAGGGCCATTATTCTAGATACTTTTGGGGTCCAGGTAGACTCAAAGCCCTAACCCTTCAAACTCTACCAACTCTAGACCCGCACTCTAAAGGCTCTAAAGCGACTTATTATGGACCTGTAATAGGGCTTAGGCTGCCGTAAACCTCCGCTAGCTCCAGAAGTTGAGCCTCAAACCCGAAATGGCGGTGCTTGTTCGGAAGCAGAACCCTAAGGGCCCAAGTAGTCCTTATTTATGGTTTTTGGTACCCATCAACGCCCCAAAGTCCTTAAATCATGATTACTTGGACCCTTAGGGGACAGTTGTTCATTGATGACGACGTTTCCTGCAGGGAGGGTTTGAGATTGTCAGAACCTGGCGCTTAGTTGAGGCTTCTGGGTTTCAGGTAATGGGAAACCCTAAACCTTGAACCCTAAACCCTCAAACCTTAAACTCTCAACCCTGAACCCCGAAACCCTGAACCCTAAACCCTAAACCCCTAATCCCTAAACCCCTAAACTTTCAACCCTGAACCCTAAGGTATTGGGTGTAGGGGCTATGCAGGGTAAGTGTTCAGGCGAGGTCCTGCCGGCAGCGGACAGTCTTGTGGTGGGTCGGAGCTCTAAATGCTTCTGCAGGTACGTACAATATCTACACTAAGATTTGCTGCCTAACAACGGTAGAATAGTCGTCATAGTTGATGATACCAACACTAACTACATCCAGATAGCAGTCCCCTCCAACCTACAGATTCGTGCAGACCATGGACATCAAATTGGCAGCAGCAACCGCCGTAGCACCAAGGCTGTACCTGGTACCGGGCCTGAATATTTAGCGGCCAGAAGCTCGTAAAGAGATAGTCTAGCCCGAAACCCTATTCAAAGTACTAAGGCTCAAATGAATGAAACCCCATAAGGAACCCGAGCAATAGCATCATAAAACCTTGGAGCGACCCCAGAATTCCTCTTAAACCCTAAGCCCCACTCCTCGACAGCAAGGTCCGCGATGCGAAGGAGGCGCCGGATGGCACGAATGGCCATAGACCCCGGAACAGCACTTCGCTTCTTGGAATGCAAAAGGATAAGGGCTTAGGGGTTACTTGGGGTTTGGGCTCTTGTTTTTTTTGTTGTGGTTTTGCCTGCCCGGTTCCTTTTGCGAGCGGATTTATGGCTACAGTGAATCTTTCGTTCGAACAGGAATGTTCTGGTTTTGCGATCTCGATCGAAACAACTCGCGTGTGTTTGGGCTCCGTCCTGTTCCCTTGGGTTGGCATATCCATCCCTAGACCGCAAGCCTTAAACCCGAAGCCCTAAACCGGATGAACTCGTGACAGCAGCTTTTCATGTCCGCTTTCAACTACTTTTGTATTTAGTGTCTTGGCGTATGTGTTGTGAGCGGTTGAGTGGTTTGTTAGATTCTAAGGTTCTGTTACGTAACACTTGGAAACCCCACCCGCCCACACCCTTGCAGAACCCTTATCAACACCCTCAGTCTTCCAAGGAACACGATCTTTACTGCGGTTCCCGCAAGTTCACAGGAACACCAAACGGCAGAACCATAACCTGCACCTTTACGCATGAAGCCGATAAGCCCTTGACCCCGAATCCTAAATCACTCCCCGCACAGCTCACACCCCTCTACCTAGAGAAACGAAGGTATCTGTAAGAAACGAAATGTACCCCTTTTAGGATTGTTCCCGTGCTTGAGCAATACATGGATATTTTGGTCACTTCACGTAACCCCCAGCACTACGAGCCTGACGCTTTCTATCACCCCTAAACCCTAAACCCTCTCGCCGGCAGAGGTCCCACCTTCCAGCGCAAGCTTTTCAAGGCCAAGGCGTCTCGGACATGGGCCTGAGGGCCACTGTCATGGCTTTAGGAGGTGCTGTTTCGGGTTTAGGGTTTCGGAGCCTAGCTAAAATGGGGGGGGGGGATCTCAATCATTGCCTAGCCGGTGCCAGCTCGTGCCTGAGGCCTCAGAACGCACAAGTGAGCCGTCTCAGTGTCTCGCGGCTTTAACTTTCTGGAGATGGGGACAGTCCGCAGACCAAACCCACGGTTTAGAGTTTAGGGGTTTAGGGTTAAAGGTTTAGGGTTTAGGGCTTAGGGGGGTTTGGGATTATCACCCTGCTGATATGCCCGTAGAACGGAATGAGGTTTTGCACCTGCTCTCGAAGACCGGGTTGCTCCCTGACTGTGATCGGAAGACGTGCGCTCAAAGAACCTGAGCTCTGAAGTCTACTCTTCCACCCCAAACCCCCCCAACGCCCCTGACATCCCACATGCATCACCGGGTCCATCATCAGAACCCCAAAACCCCCAACGCACCGGAAACCTTGAAGCCCATCCTGAAGCCCGAGCCCTTTTTTGGGTAGTTCCCTAAATTAGAGACCTTGTTTAGGTCACCAAGAACAGTACGGCACCCTTGTCAAAAGGACTCTAAAAGGGACCCTAATTTAGAGAACTACCCACAGAAATCCGAAGCCGAAGCCCTAAACCCTAAACCCTAAACCCTAGAAGAGTTAAACCCTAAACCCTAAACCCTATAGTCCCTAAACCCTAAACCCTAAACCCTAAACTAGACGACCTAAGTCAACCCCCCCTCAGCTGCGGGGACCAGGTGGACTCCTGGGATCGATCCAGTCAGGCTCAGATAGCAGGCCTGCAAGCCGAGCTTGCGTTTATTTTGGGCCTTTTGGGTTCCGGCCTTTTTGGGTTTAGGGCTTAGGGCCTTTTGGGTTTAGGCCTTTTTTGGGGTTTAGGGCTTAGGGCCTTTTGGGTTTAGGCCATTTTGGGTTTAGGGCTTAGGTCTTAGGGCCTTTTGGGTTTAGGGTAAGTTTAGGGTTTAGGACGGGGATTTGCGGTTTCCGGTTTCATTAGGGTGCAGGCTGCAGGCTAACTAACGGCTACAGTGTTGCAAGGTTTCCCTAAACCCTAAACCGTATAACACTATAGACCCTAAAACCTAAACCCGTTTCGGTATTTCTGCTGGTCTCGGGCCAAATTTGTTGGTCCAGGGTCGAGGTTTTCAGTTCGGGTAATGTAGGGGCCTTAATAGCTAGAATAGGGTTTTGGGCTATATTATACTATAATCATAGTATAGGTAACTATTAAGGCCTTTTTGTTATACTTTTGCATGCGTGGAGTGATGAGTTATTTGGTTGTGAGATCTACGCATGGATTCCCTCTAAAGGAATTCCTTCTCTTACCGGCACTTGCACGCCAATATCAGGATTGTTATGCTTATATGGTGTTTCGGGGGCCTTTGGTACCTCCTACAGGTAGGGTAGTGCAAGCAAACAGGACCCGGCTGAAAGCGAGCATCCATAGATGCATCCGGGTACCTCGTGTCCTACACCGTAAACCCTAAACCCCAGAATGGGACCCTCCATTTTCGCAATGCGGCATTTTGGACTCCCGAGTCCGTCTTGGCCTCAAGGGTGCTGCTGGAACGGTTTTGGGTGTGGGGCGCTTGGACTGCGAGGTGCTCAACTGCTTGGGGTGCACGCTGGCATAATTGCGGTTTAGGGTTTAAGGTTTAGGGTTTAGGGCTACTGCGGCCGCGAACGCGATCACCACCGGCTGCAGCATCAACACCACTTGTGCGACTGCTGTCGCATTTGGTTTATTGCCGGTGGTACTGGCACTGTTGCCGCTGCAACTGTACTATCGAGTTTGTGAATATTATCATTGCGATTATTCTGTACATTCTTACTATCACTATTATTGTCATTGTTATTATCAAAATTAGCATTACTACTATTGGCCTTACTTTTATGATGACGGTGACGATTACAGTTAGTACCACAATCCTTGTTTTTGACATTGTTGTTATTGTGGTTGCTGTTGTTCTTGTTCCTACTGTTCTTTCTGTGTTTTTTGGCTATGGTTACTACCCCGGCTTTAAGGACGAGCAACTGTGGGACCCCCCTACATCAGGACTGTTTGAGGCAACGCAGCAGACTCGTCAACTTACCGTAGCGTTTAGGGTTTAGGGTAGTTGTTCCAACTCGGCTTATCACGGCATTACGATGACAAGTCCGCGAAGGTCAGAAGCCCTGAGCCTGCAACCCCTAAGCCCTTAAACTCCAAAGCGACAGCGCGACATATCTAACCCTGAACCCTAAACCCTTTAANNTAAACCCAAAACCCTAAACCGTTGCCAGAACATGAAACTTTGAACTGTGAGGCCTCCAGGCCTAAAGGTTGTGAACCTTTAGCCCCAAGCCCCGAGACACTCCGAGCCCTATAAGCCCTAAAGCCTTGAACTCTGGAGCCCTGAGCCCTCAACTTCGGGTTTAGGGTTTAGGGNNAGGGTTTAGGGTTTCGGGTTTAACCTCAGATCCGAAAGAGCTGAGTGGCCAGGTCTGGCTACGAGGAAGGACAAAGGCGAGGATCCAATGCCAAGCAGACCGAAGGCTGGGTTCTGGAGTACCATAC
>CAJNJA010080708.1:0-20968 GCA_905231915.1 Symbiodinium necroappetens | reverse complement strand
TGAAGGGCGCGGTCTGTCATGGGGGGGGGGGGTGACCTTATATATATATATATATGTGTGTGTGTGTGTGTGTGTCTGTACATCGCTCTGGCAAGGCCTCGGTCTCTGAGCCCGAGAAGCTGAAGCGACAAACCTCAACCCATATTGTCTGAGAAGTTCTCATGAAGCAGGAGCCTGTCAAAGTCTCGCGCAGCACACTGAGACTCCAAAAACACAAACTCCACGGGCGAGAAGAGGAAACTAAAGAAGCGCACAACCTCACGGCAAAAAACAAGACCTGCCAAGGAGATGAACCTGTTCAGTGCAGTACACTATCACTACCAGCACCACCAAAACCACTGTCACCTCCTACAATCCGCGCAACCACGTTGACCCAAAGGGAAGCTTGAAGCAACCGGTTTCTCAACAGCAACTAAGGCAGTCAAGGAGCTGCTGGTGCTGGGCATCTTGAAACTCTCCGGCACCTGTAGGCCCTGCACGTCTGCCGGGTTCGAGTGCAGCACGGGCCAGATTTCGATGGTTGGTGCGCGGTAAACTGTGAAGTGTTTGGTTTCTGTGAAAGAGCGTGCAAGGAGCAAACGCACTTCGGGTTCGGGGTCTGCGAGGTGCTGCCAGATAAGCCCAGCAACGTCTTCTAGACGAGAAAACATTCCAAAGCCGATGTCTGCACGAAGTGCAACTGCCATTGTCTCACTGTATCATAGGCTCTATCACACCATGTGCGGTTCTGCGATGCAACATAAGCATCTGCCTCTACAGAAACGATACAAAGATGTTGCTGTTTCGTTTTGGCCACCGCCGTGACTTGAAGTAAAAGGCCTCATCTGCAGTAACTTCCCACCGGCCTCCAAGCCGTCATCCGAATCTCGGCTAAAATGCTCGCCACGTAGGGACATCCCTAAACCCCAGATTCTGAACCCTGAAACCACAGACCCCTAGGCTCCCCCTGAACCACGAGGGAAAGGCCAAGCTCGAAAGCAGGAGGCCTTTTTCTGCGCCCAGGTGGTCTTCATGGGGGTGCCTTGGCCGGACCCACAGGTGGGGGGTTCCTGACAGTTAGCACTTTCTCGTTTCTGTTCTCGGAATTGTCGGAAGGGGGAGAGGTGTATCCTGGTACATGTATTCTTGATCTTAGCTTTTTTCTTTCGGGGCCTATATTCGGCATTCCTTCTTTTCTGGAAGTCTCGGGCTATCGCTGAAAAGCCAGCATGGTTTCGACCGGGAGTGGAGCTCTACTCAGTCGGCTGCAAAGCCTCAAATTCTCTGTGCCCGGCGACCCATGAAAAATCCGATGCTCTGAACTCTCAGCCCCACACCTCCCCAAACCCGAAACCCTAAGCCCCANNCCCCCCCCCCCCCCCCCCCTGCTGGAGAAGCCGGGGGCGTCCCTCAGCTGCAGACTCGGGCGAAGAGGCTTCCCACCATGAGCTTCCTGGTCCACTCTCGTAGCCAGAGCAGAAGAGTTCTAGTATAGTACTTTACCGCAGCTTATAGTATGTTAAAGATATAAATTTTTGCATTTCTTATAGGATATATTATGGTATGTCAAAGTTTGTTATGAGAAAATTTTGGCATTTGATACCACGAAGCCGAGGCTACACCAATACTCGGGTGCAGGGCTGGGGTGTGAGCTTTGGGCTTCGCGACTGGAGCTGGGGCAGGCAAAGCGAGTTTATTGAGGTCTTTTGAGTTTAAGGTCCAGCTCTGCTTATCTTTTTCTGAGCTTTTTGCCCATATTTTACCGGGACTTGGATCTTGGCAGCTGTTGCAGACTACACTGCCGCTCATCAAGTTCGGAATCGATAAGTTCTGGAGTTCAGTAAACAAAGGTGTGGGGTTCACGACGGCCCAGCCATTAGCAGCAGAAGTCCTTAAAGTCGGCAGGCCCAAAACTTGAACACTAACGAAACATCAAGGTACAGTGACGAATGATGGGACACCGAAATTTTAAAAGTTGAAAGCCTTGTAAGGTCCCTCGACCAAGAGCTACATAAATCCGAAACCCTAACCCCGTCACATCCGAACTCGCCCTTTTGCGGTTCTCGCCGTTCTGACCATCGGGTGGGGCCTCCAGCGCCTACTGACTTGCTGCAACGTGACAACTCGTGATGAAGCCCGTAAACTTCCAGTGAGCATTCCTCGTAACCTATGGGGTCTCACGGCAGTCGATCAGCCAACCTGCCTGAAGATGACCCTGAACCAGCAAAGTGGCAAATCGCCCTGGCCGTAATTAGTCTGAATCTGCAGGTCCTTGATCCCTGAACCTCGTAATCAAGCTTACTCCTAGGACTCTGATCCACCCGCCTGGACTAGTCGGGCGAAGTTCAGCCACTCGTGCGACTCGGAATCGGGCGTTTGACAAGTTTGAGGGTGCACACAAGCACACATGCAAAAAAAATGACAAGTAAGCACGCAAGCAAGCGAGCATTAATGCATGCATGCCTGCATACGTACCCACATACATGCATGCATAATACACACACGCACACGTGTGCATACATCCATCCTTCCATGCATGCATGCATTCACACATACATGCCTACATACATATGAACATACACACGCACACACATATGCTCATATCTGCGCATGTGCATGCGTTCCGATGCGCATACACACTCGTCATCATCTATATGTTGGTATTAAAGGTGCCAAAGGAACTCTGAGTGCCTCAAGGGCTTAGGGAAGCTTCTTCCGGAGGACTGCAGCCTGAGTGCAAAGTTCTGAGTCTCAGCGCTATGATTCTACAGTTTAGGGTTTAGGCTATGTTTCAGACCAACCGGACAATAGCAGGAGCTTGACAAATGCTGTACAACTACTCCATGCAGCCAGAGACTGCGTCACCCTCCGCCCGAAGCAAAATCATGGAACTGACTTCATCCGGCAAACCTCCTGTGGCAAGTTCGAAATGTCTGATCACTTGCTGAACCCACCAGTCCCAATCGCTTGCCACCCATCCTTCTGAAATCCGGAATACCTTGTATCCCCACATGCTAACCCAAACCCGACAGGCCCTCGAACAACACATTTAACGCCTGAAGCGCCTAAAGCTTTATGTAACCTGTAGACCCCTTTTCGTCAAAGATGCCTCTTGGTGTGTGTCGAGCGAGTAACGGACTGGCGTCAACAACACCACAGATGACTCTTGGCCTGCCGCAATCGCGCTTTCTGGGTCGGACAACAAGTTCGTAAGGGCCAGCCTATGCTGGGTTACTGTTGAGGAACATAATTCAAGTTGCCATAATGGAGATACATAGTATAGAGTAGGGTTCCTTTATAAAGTAACTTAGTTTAAGGATTGGGGCCATCGCGCTGAAGACCGCTCATAAGATTCCTCTCGAGGCGCAGAAGGCGTGTAAGGTCCTCGAAGCCTACAAAGGGTCCAAAACCCTATAAACCCTAAACCTTAATGGATAAATAGATCCCAATCCCTTCAATCTCGAGGCCCATTTCAAGCAAGTGATGCCAGCCTGGAGCAGGAGACAACCAACACTCCAGCAGCTGGGGCAAGATCTGGCAGCGACCGATATATATATATATATACATATATATATACGATATCAAAATCAATTTAACAGATATGATGTGTAACAGTGTAACATATATATATATATATGTATATCAGAATAAGAAGACTACGAAATAATGCCGAAGAAGAATACGAAATGATGCCGATGATGATGATGATGATGATAATAATAAACGTAATTCATAGCCAGAGAAACAGTGGCACAGTATTTGGAGGTCCGGGCAGCGCTTCCCGAGGAGGTCTAATCCTGTAGGAATCGGGTTCGGAAGCAGGGGCGACCGGGAGCTAAAACCTCGCTGATTTCGATCACTCCTAATGCACAGATCACTGCACCCTACAGACATCGAGCAGCATCGTCACATGCGAAGTGAGGAAAACCCAAAAGCCAGTGATGCTATGAATCATTGACACTATGCCGCTTACCGTTGGCATTATGTCCGTTTCCATGCGCACTCCCTGTTCCGCGTCCTTTGCGAGCTCGAGAATATGAGACCGAACCCGAGCCCTCCGAATCTACGCCATCCTGCCGAAGAAGTCGCAGGCCCCTAGCGCTGAATCCGCATCGCAAGTCGCCCGGGGCGCATTGGAATCCCAGCTTCGTTCTCGGCCGTCCCGCTGGCACAGCAAGGCAGCCTGTCAGTTGAGGTTGAGGGGCAACAAGGTCTTGAGCCACAACGCTTGAGAAGAAAGCCGGTTCCGTGCTTGACCTACCGGATTTGACAGCTACGGGCTTCGCCGGGAAAGCTTAATTTCCGATGTGCAAGTAGGTATCCGCGGATTTGCAATATCTGGAAGGACAGCTCGCGCATCTACTGGCGACCGAGTGTGCTCATGGCTGCCGTAGGCAGGGGTGGCGAGGCACAGGCACGAAACTGTGTTTAGATCGTAAGCAGCCCTCGTGAGATCAGTGGTCAGAGGTGGCATTCTGCGAGCTTCTGCTCCTAGCATGAACATGCACTCGACTTTGCAAGGCATGACATGACTGTCAGGCAAGGACTTCCGGAAACTTCACATCTCCAAGATCCAAACGTCATAACCCAAACCAGAAACCAGCATGCCTTGAGGGCGTCCAGGCTCTGCGTGACGGCTGTGTTGGCAGGGTTCCTCAAGTCAGCAATGACTTTTGGGGTAGGTCAGTGCCTTCGATTTCTGGCACCCTCCGTGCAAACCTGAAGCGAAGTAACCCGTGGCAGTCGGGTGCCCTGGCGCGATGGGCGCAGGTGCCGCCAGGTCAACGAAAGCCAGCCTCTGGTTCCAGGGCTTGGCGTTGCTGGATTTTCTGTCATAGGTGTTGGAAGGGCTTGGGGTGTCAGCTTTCTCGAAAGGGGGTTGATCTCGACAGTTTACCTTCGCGGTGCGCATTTGTGCGCCACATGTCCTGCTCCTGCTCCTGCTGTACGGCTGCTACCGCGACGAGGACTAGGACCTAGAGCCAACGGCAACCTGCCTCTGCGGCTATGGTGTTACTACGCAGAAGTAACCCTAAACATCCCTTGCTCCTGCGTTTCCTGAATCTCAGGAAGCTGCATGGAGCGGTGACCCGAAAGGCGGTGAATCAACTGAACCAGGTAGACCGCATGGCCTCGGTGCTGCCGGGATGGCTTTTTCTGGCTGCTGAGGATGGATGTAGAGTTTTGGGCTTATGACGCAGCTTGCATGCCCTCTTCGGGAACAACCCACCCCGAAACCCTAGGCCTGTGGACCCTTGACCCAGCCTAGAAGCCTCAAGCCTCCTCACCAATCGGTGTGTCCTCGTGCATCTGGGAAGGCAGCTCAAAAAGTTATTTCAAGATGAGTGCTCACTGACACGCATCCGATTGGTTCAAACTTAAGAGCTGGCCTTCTACATATTAAGTCTGGCAATGCAATGCTTCAAATTTCCGGAGACGGATCAGGGATCACGCCTACATTTCTCCTCCTTCTGCGAGCAAGCTTAGAACGAAACGTGCTGTTCTGGGCCGCCTTGGGCTTGGTGGATTCTGACAGGTTGAAAGGCGTATCCAAGCAAGCGAAAGCAAGCGTCATGGATGCTCCGGCTGCCGGACCGCCCGTGAGCTCTGCGTGCTCAAGCCGGCACTCTAGACAGATTCCCAGATGAACTGTTGAACTTCCCGGCACTTGTTTCTATATAGCGCTGCAAGCCTGCAACTACATACACGTAGTCCCGGCTCTCCTGTTTGGGAGTTAGCCATCGTAAGCATATCCGCTCATGTATGCACTGCACTTACACAGCCCTTCGGCGGAACTCCAGATGCTAGCTGCTAGCTAAAACCCGCTCCTCCTCCTCCTCCTCCTCCGCACTTTGAGCCTGTGTGAAAGACCTTCGGGCTCTGATTGCAAGTAATTCATCTCTTATGCCCTCAGCAGCTAGAAGACGTGCCCGGGCTGAACCCCTCCAACTCATCCATGACGCCCACTTCACTTCTTCCATCAAGCCTCGCCCCTCTGGGAGTGCCTCACCCAAACTGCGGCATGACGGTGGCTCTTTGCATCTCTCTGGCTAGGACAAGTTCAGGTTGCCAGGCTGGAAAGGAGACCCTGGGCGTCGAGAAATCCCATACAGCTTTTGGTGGTTGCCATGCAGAACTCTCGCGTTGAAGGCGAGATGGCCAGATTCCTGGCACTGACCATGCTGCTTTAATACATCAGTGCTAGTGAAAGAATGACTGGTCGTAGAGCCTCTCATCAGCCAGTTAGAGCAATCCGACCTACCGTCATATGTTCATTTGGTGTGCACGGCCTCTACAACAAATTTGGCTCAGGACTCCAATCACTAGTTAAAGAAAGCTGTGGTCCCTGCGGGCTGCTAGAGAGGTCTCTATATCGCAGAACACAGTGGCAGCAACATGACCAGAAACCATGCAAGCCATCTTAAGAAGTTAGATGCTACTGGCAGTCATGCGATCCTCTGCGGCAGCAGCATGTTCAAGGTCAGAGCTAGAAGGGGCTTGCCATTCAAAGCATCGCCGACCTTTCGACTGCAAACCGATACTGCTGCAGTGCGTCTGACTCCCCCTGACGCTAGCGTGGTAGTCGTAGCCCTCGTCCAGTCGTCACAGAGGCCGCCACAACAGCTGCACAACTTGGGCAGATTACGACACGGACTACGAAGTAGCACTGGAAAGTGAAGTGGCAGTAGCACTAGTAGTAGCCAGCAGCAGCAGGGATAGTAGGAGTGCGGGCAGCAGCAGTAGCGGCAGCAGTAGCAGCACAAAGCACAAGCAGCAGCAGCAGTAGCAGTGTCAGCAGCAGCAGCGGTAGCGATAGCCGTAGCGGTAGCTTTTAGAGGTAGCAGGAGCAGTTAGCAGCTACTAGTAGTAGCAGCGGCAGCACCCCGTAGAAGCAGTAGCAGCAGCATGTAGTGGCACTAGCGGTGGTGACAGCAGTAGTAGCAGGGAACCACTACAGAATTGAAGAAAGACATACACACACCCTCACTCACAGACTCACAGAGAAAAACGAAAGAAAGAGTGCGAGAGAGACAAAAAAAAGACAGAGATGCAAGTGTATCAAATGCGCGTACAGGTATCGGCGTACATGTACGGTCGCTGCTCCTTCCAAGCACTTCGATTGTGCAGGGCCTGGTGGCAGCGTACCCTTGAATTGCCTGTGCTTTTATCGTCCTTTTCCGCATGTTTCGGATCGATCCTCCAGTGTCCGCACATGTAGCCATAGCAACAGAATCGTTCAACAAGCGCATACTATCCACAGCACATGCTTAAGATGTGTCAGTAGCGTAGAACCCCCAACAACTTATGAAACCCCTAGCTCTGCAGGCGGACTGTGAAGAACTCAATTGGAGTTGATACACGGGGGAAAGCTCTACACTTTCGAGGTACTATGATATCCCAAAACCTATCTCGTCCACCGGATCTCTGAAACAAAACCCGAAACACACACGCTGAACTGAAACATGCAGAAAACCGCCCGCTATGGCATGCGGGCGTGTGGCCGCCATTAAAGGGCGAACGCAGGAGACCAGTAGGACGAAGTTGGCGATGAGTTTAGCTGTCTTTTTTTGCAGCTCTGTAAGGTGATTTTGATTTAGGTTTGAGGGCCGCAGGGCTAAAGATTGAGTTTCTGTGGGTGTTTCGAAGCAGATATAAGTAGGGCGTAGGCTCCAGGGGTGTCCGGCCTCTTTTGCCCTTGTAACATTGACAAGCTCACATCTTTCATATTACTGAGAGACCTGTCCAGATGCGACTAAAGTATCACTTCATGGCAAGAGCAGTTGAAACTTTGGATCCAAGTGGAGACGACCTCTTACAGGAAGCTTCCCAGGTATCCTCCCGAATTTTCGTGATCCTGCTGCTTCGGGTGCTACAGCTGCTACTACTACGACTACTGCTACTACATCCTGCCAGCCTCCACAGTAGATGTACCGGCATGCCAGCCAGATGTTGCTTGCCGCTCGGTCGTTGTACGTGATGCAGAAAGGGACCGGATGTTGGGCGTGATGGCTGGAATTGCCAGGTAGTTCGCCGTCTGTTTCGGCCTTGACAAATCTCTGGTTTTTCTGGCAGATCCCAAGTCTGACTGCAGAACGGCTCTAAGCAACACCTGCAACGCACACCTACATGCTTCGACTCGAGTAATTCTGCGCCTCAAACGCGACAAGGAAGAGGAGGTCACCGCCACATGACTGTCAAACTACACACTATGCTTTTTCTATACTATACCATACTATCCTATTCTATACTATACTATTCTATACTAGACTATAACCGGAAGGCTTCCTTCGACCTCGGCGCATCTGAAAAAGTCCAGCTGTGAGCTTCAAGACCTGCATCCTTCGACTGGAAGAGTAGCTAGGGAAAGAGAGGGGTGTCCAAGATCAGGACGGTTTCGGGTCATTTAGGGCATTGATACCACAAAACCATCGGGATAGTAGATATGATAGTTCGTAACATGAAGAACCATAGGAGTTATCATAATAGTAACGATAAGAACCAGGACCAGGATCGCTACTACATCAACATGCAAAAACATCAAACATGCGTGTCTGCAAGCAAGTCTTCAGTTCCAGTTTCTTGTCCAAGCCATTTTGAGGTACGTGGGTAGGTAGGTAGGTAGGCCTGCAGGTATACTAAAGGTGGGCAGGAAGCTAGGCAGGCAGGCAGGCACATATACGCAGGCACAACTACACTTGGGAAGGAGCCCAGCTCGAATTGTGGGCCGGTGTTCGTGTTGCAAGTTGTGGGTGCACATGGATAGCCTGCTTGCCATTGTTCAAACAGAGAAACACACCAAATGCAAATGTATATACATGAACTTGCAGAGAAAGATCGAGACAGACAGAAAGAGAGAGAGAGAGAGAGAGAGAGAGAGAGACAGAGGAAAGAAAGAGTGCGCGCGCGCGTGTGTGTGTGTGTGTGGTGCACGTGAGTGAGTGGAAGTGTCGAAGAAAGAACACATCCGGTATACATGTGCACGTCGTGACAAGCACGTTTCTGCCAGCCGAGCCGACTATGCGAGAAAGAACAGTTGGTGGATGTGAATCATAAGCAAGATCTAGAAACAAGACCACCTCCAGAAGCGAGCAACGGAGAGATGCAAGGGATTGGGAGATGCATCTTGGACCCCCTCTCCTGCTAACCCCGATGAAGGATGCATCATGCAATTGGCGCATTCTGCGTCTTCCAGGAATTCTGTTGAGAATCAGTTGAGAATCCTGCTCGCAAAACTATAGAACAGTAGTGGACTCTGAAACAGACCCGAGGGGAATCTCGGGAAGCTCAGCATCCGTGGATTGAGTCTGAGCCCCACAACACTTTGGAAGGTCGAGATGAGAGAAACTTCCGGGTTGGGGGAAATTCCTGCCCGGAAATGTTCTCTTCCGAACATCGGCATGATTGTCCTGGAAGGCGCTGCATGAGTAAGAGAGCTGCAGAGAGAAACGCTGGTTAGGCACGCCCCAGAATCGTGCTGGATTTACGGCAGAGCCAAGCTTGAAGCTACAAGTGCCATTCGGACCCAGCTTAGCTTCTCCGTTCCTATGGTCGCGGAGTTGTTGTCCCGCAGTCAGGCTCCATGATCATGATGCTCACATGCAAAGCTGTGACAGGGACCGCCTGTATGCATGCGTATGTATGTATGTATATATATATATAAATGTATATGCGTGTGTGTGTGTGTGTCTTTCTTGTATAAGTATGTGAACAGGCATGCACATCTGCACCTACGTGCAGGCAACCATCCATGCATGCAGGAATGCAGGCGAACAATGCATATGCACCTACTAACCTGCATACCTGCCTGCCTGCCTCTGCCTGTTACATACATAACTACATGCCTGCCTACTTGAATGCAAGCATGCAGACAAACCTACGTATACAGGCCTGTATGCACGCATGTCGACGTAGACATTGTACATTCATGCATGCGCATGCATGCACGCACGACGTACGTGCGGACCCTGCGTAAACGCAGCAATTGCAGTCGGCCAGCCTGCCACACTGCGCCAGGGTCATAGGACAAAGCTGCTTGCATATAAGATGGACTGTTTCCCACATTTCGCACCACCATGCTGTGTCCTGGGCACTTGCAGCCTCAAGGCGAGCCTGCATCGAGCCCCTTCCCCGTTTGTGTTCTTTCAACGATGCAAAATCTCTTGCTTCAGACGAGAGTGATATGCAAAATGTGACACATTGACATACAAAGGCTAACTTCCGAAGTAACTTGAAGCCGGTAGGCATTTACAGCTACAGTCCAAAACCGTATTTCTCGCCTGCAACTTCGAAAGTTCATACAGTAGGCCGTTGATACGGTTCTTCTCTGCCTAAATGACGAACACAGGCGGAGCCACCTCTGCTGACTGTGACGGTCAGGGGCACACACTCGACGGCTGCATGTTCACTGGTCGCATCATTGCCCGAGCTTTCCTCAAGGCAGCACGCGGCCAAGAAGTACTCCCAAGGCAGGAATTCCCCTAAACACCTCTACCTTTGTCGAGCTCCTACAGGGATCAGTGCGCTCGAACGAGACATGGCGCCGGTATGGAAGAAGCTGCTGTGTAAAACTACTCGCACTGTACCCCAGCACCAAGCTGTAACGATGAAGCCGTTGACATAACCTGCTGAGTTTTGTTCAAAGCATCTCTACATGTCTATATGTGCATATATATATATACATACATACATATGTATGTATATGCATGCCCTTAAACACTAGATCCTCTTGCCCAGAGTCTGCAAAGCCAGGGCCGCGGTTTTCATAGCCTGCATCAGCTGCGGTGGCTGTACACCGCTGCTTTGCCTGGTCTTGTGCGGCTTGGGTTGGCATTGTGCTGTATACAACAACGAGATGACGCCATCGCAGAATTGCCGCTGGCAGCCGCTTGAAGTTTGCCCGTTCGGCCGACTTCTTTCAAGCTTGCGAACCCCATGCGGCACGTGAGTTCGCAAGCTGATCTCTTGGGGAAACAACTCCGGCGTCAAGGTTCAAGGTAGAGCCTCAACCCGAAAGCCAACCTTGGACTCAACACTTCGAAAACCTGCAATCTCTGGACTGACACCTAACTCAACAAGTGTGGCAGCCGCGCGGCGGGGCTGCCACACCCTTCTTTGGGGGTGGTGGTGGCATCGGGCGGGCAGCTGCCTGCCAGGAGCCGAATCCTACATGTCCCTCCAATTATCTATTTACCAATTTACCTGTCTACTTGCGTACCTGCCCATATATTTAGCTAATGTGAGAATCTGTTCATCGTTGTTTGTATCCATCGGTTTATTAATTGATAGAATCTAGCTGCTGCGTAACTGTCTATCTACTTGTCTGTTTGTCAATGTATTTGTCTATCTGCTAACCGAGCTGTCTGTTGATCTCTTGATCTATCGATCGAGCCTTATCTGCATTATATCGATTAGTCTACTAAGATCAAGTATCTGTCTATCTTTTTTATATCTATCTATCTATCCATCTATCTATCCATCAACCTACCTACCTGTCTATCGATGTATCTGTTAATCTGCATGTCCGTGTGTCTGTGCATTTAAATGAACTGTTTTACCTGTCTATGTAGCTATCTCCTGATCTATTCAACTGACCTATCCGACTAACTGCCTGTGTCTGTAGGTCTCTGCGTCTACCTTTCCGTCTATCTACCTATCTACCTATCAGTGCAATCCCAACTGGCGGACGTGGGAAGGCTCTGCACGCAGAAGTGAGCGCAGCCATATCAGTACGTATGCAGCTACATATGTTCTATATGTATCTCTGTACGTATTTATATAGAGCAATCTTGCCTTCGCCTGGTTTGCTGGCGCAGGTTTTGCTGCTTGCCGAAATCCTGGGATTTCGGAGGCTGTGTTCGGCCAGGGTCGAAGTCTAGTCATCCGGGGTTCGTGTAGCCGAGGTTCTTCTGGATGCTCGGGTGTGAAGGAAAATAGAATGGGTAAAGCGAGGGCCTCTGCCGGGGGAGATATCGACTTGCCGAAGTGTACGGTTCTAGGCCTTCTCGCCCTTCTCACTTCCATCTGAGATGCTACAGTACAGGCTAGGTCTAAGATAGGACAAAACCCACGACCTCACTTGAAGCTTGCTCTTCGCTTGGGTCGCCAGGTGTGCACATGCTCCGATTGCCTTGAGAGAGAGTGCGTGCAGCGACAGAGAGAGAGGAAGGTCGACGGCGAGACCTGCTCCCCAGATGTCTCGCAAGGCCTAGGGTATGGGTTCAGGGTTGAGGGTTACCGCAATTCTTCGCTGCGAAGTTGCGATTCTCCGAAGACTTCTCCTTCGTCGGCGGCCTTGAGCAGGCGTGCGGCATGGAGGCTTGTCAAAAGAGCTGCGCAAGGTGAGCCGCCACTTAAAGATTTACTGTCGTCCGATCATGTCATGTGTGCTGCAAGTATAAAGCCAGTACATCAGTACATGCTCATACTATATACCGTGCTACCGTGGTAAAGCCGGTGTTGCTAATGTCCTTACTGAGGACTGAGAATAGTATACACGGAACAGGTCTCCGAATCCAGGGTGTTACCGGATTTACCGGCCCCAGAAGCCATAAACCGCTGCACCCCTGTGGCCCAAAGCCCTAACACTTACGAGACAGACAGACAGACAGACAGACAGACAGACAGACAGACAGACGGACAGGCAACCACGCACGCTCCCAAAATGCACAGCTCCAAACACTTTAAACAACAAAACACATCTACAGTACTTTCTTGAGGAGCTGCAGCGCACATGCCCTCGCGAAAAGCCTGCTGTGTTTCACATCCAGACTTCAGGCACAGCACTCACATGCCTCGCCACACCTGGTCGGCACAGCGTGTGAAGACTTGCGAACGCCCAACCCGAACCCCTAAACCCCGAACTTCAGAGCCCTAAACCCAGAAGCCCTTGCCTGGCTGCTGGCAGCGACGGCGTTGCTCTGAGGCTGCCCTGCTGGCTCATGGATGCCTGGACTAAACTCGGCTTTAGGACTCAGGCTTATGGCCTAACAGGCCTAACAGTTGAGTGATCAGGGTCTTATTCAGGGAGCATTGCGAGTTTTACTGTCTGCAGCTCAGAACTCTTGGAACCTGTACGTCATCGCAGACACCCCCAACACTCAACATACCCTCAACACGCGCCAGAGACCCGTCATGGCCGCAATGACATGGCATAGACTCGGACCACCCTCAGCCCCAGACCGACTCCAGAAACCTAGTCGCCGAACCCTGGACCCTACCCATAGGCCGCTAAGTAGTTCCTTTCTGTGGTTTATATTTAGAATCCTATAAGGTAAGCCCAAACAGGAACTACTTAGGGGCCTATGGGTATAAGCCCGAATGACACACAAATCCTAGCCTAGCACAACCCAACGGCGAAGCTGAAACCCAAGCCCCACAGCAAGGCCTGGAAGTTCGATGTCTCCGGGGCATACTTGGCATTCCAAGCCTGCAACTCCGTGGACTTTAAGGGCTCAAGATTCAAGGAAGAAGTTGAATAGGGTGTAGGGAGTAGGGTTCAGGAAGCATGACCTCTTTACAAAGGCTCTGGGCCGCACTGTACGTACCCTTATAGAAAGCCCGCGAGCCCTTGACACTCAGAATCTGTGAAAAGCGCGCACTCCGAACCCTCGAAGTACTTACAGTGACACCACTTCAACTTGCGCAGACACGCTCACTCTCAGAACACTGTGTATGCCTGCAGTGCAAAATGACTACCCCTTTCTGTGAGGCCATGGGCCCACCCTGAATCTAGTCCTTATGGACACGCACACATGGCGGCGTGGATAAGGGCAGTATAGGATACTCCGACTTGAAGGACACTCGCACAACTACGGCTCATCTCACTGTGTGGACTCTGCTGGATGCTGGATTTCATGGCACGTACCCAGATCCTCACACCTGATAAACCCGGAGTCTCCGTGCCTGGATGCGTGCTTTAATTCGTGGAGCACAGAGCATGGAACCTCGCTCCGGAACCCTTGAGGAAAGGTCCAAAGCCACAAGCCCTAAACGCCAAGTCCTCAACATTCAGCCCTAAACCCTACAGCCCTTGAACCACGCCCAACCCCCTAATCAAAAGCCTGCATAAGCGCTTTTTGCCAGCCCCAAAACCGCCACAAACAAGACCCCGTTGACCACGCAGACCCGAAACCTTACACCGCAGTGAGTTCGCCCGGCCTTTTGGAACTTGAATGCGATGACACCGGAATCGAACTTCAGGACTGCGAAGCACTGACCTCCGGGGAGAAGCAATATTGGGTCTTCGGGGCTTTGGCTTGGGGAAGGTTCATGCCATTCCAAAAAACGATGCCCATGGCCCATGGCGATAGAACAGTTCCACTTCTAATTAATTAGTTCCTATCCGCAGCAGCCGGCAATGGCCAACCCCCAAGGGTCCTAAGTACCTGTATACAAGTAGTAGTTTCTATCAGAGGAAGTTCGGGCAGGTATCCCCTGGATATACGTGCTCAGGACCCGACTAAAGAGCTGGGGCGGTAACCCCGAAACCACGGCGAAGAATGGTGCGGAGCCCTGCTTCGGAGTCGGAGTCTGAATCAGTCTAGGACAAGAAGAGGATGCCGGAACTCGGGGAGTACGGCCGTTGCTTCCATGGGTGCCAAAGCCGAATTCCAGCTTTCAACTTCTTTACCCGGGATCGACTGCCGGCCTTGAGACTCGTGGCTGCTGTGATTCCCAATCCCCACCAGCTTGTACCTCAGATGCGTCTTGGGGTTGAGATTCAGCGGGACAATCCGTTTGGAAGATCAAGAGTTCGTGAGAGAAGGAGAGAGCGAGAGAGAGAGAGAGAGGGGAAAACAAAACAAAGCGAGAGAAGTACAAATGTCCGGAGTACACGAATCGGCAACACCAGAACCACGAAGCTCCGGTCTCTTAAATTGCATGTACGCCGCAGTCCCTTTAGTTCAACGTTATGACCCTTTACATAAGTCCTGGAAACCCTACACCCAAAAAAACATATATAAGTCCTAGAACTGCAAAACTTTGGACCGATAAGTCAACAAATCTGTCAGCCTTGTGAGTACACCAAGACCCCCGCAAGTACCCTTTAATAGAGCCCTGATGGTCCTTAATAGTGGGTGTTTACGGTCTATTAGAGGCTGGTTGGGGGGTCTAGGTTATATAATTTCTCTCTCGCTCTCTGTCGTGCCATCCTCGAAGGTTTCGCTAAGCAAAGGCACATAGCGCCCAGACCGGACATGCAGGAGGAAGCGCCCAACCGCAAAACCTCCTTCAGTCATCGAGCCCACCCAATTGGACAAGAACTTACCTCAACAACCATGTTCGGGGCTGCGAAGCCTTCGACAAAACTCAGTGTATCATATATACATATGCCATATTCTATTATAGTATACTACATTCTACTATGTTAGGCGTTAGGCTTTTAAAAGCTTAGTGTCTTATGTCATACTATATTTATGTCCTTATCTTCAGGTCTCAAGGTGCTGGCCGGCGAAGCGAAGCCCGTTGATTGCTTTGATCAGGCGTTGGCGCGAGGCGTTGCCCATGAGGTTGCCTGCTTCTTTGGTTGCCTATTAAAAGGTACTACATAGGCGCCTGCAGGGGCCTTATCGGTTTTGGGTGATATCCTAGTCCAATGACCACATTACGGCAAGTGTTATATATAGGGCCTTGTAATGATTGGAATCGGGCTTCGGGGAATACCCTACTCTAATGACTCTAATGATTATGGGGGTCATATTGGAATTCGGGTGCTATTAACTAATTCTCCCGACCTCTTCATCTCTTTATATACCTTATATCATCGTGTGCAGGGCTGCTTCTGTCGGGACCCGCTTGGTACGGCTGTGGCAATGGGCTGAAACACCAAGACTTAAGCTGCTACGTTCTTGAGGCCCAATTTGAGATCCTGCTTTGCTGGCATGGCACGTCTGGTTTGCGGCCTATAATTTAATGTGACTTATTATTCTACCATTGCTTTACAGGGCCAGAAAGAGAATACTACCACGAAGCCGAACATACTTAAACCCTTAAGATGCGTGCCCTGAGAATCACCATAATCACGACTTAGTTGAACGCCCTTTGGACCCGAGGTTTCGTGAACATGAACTCGAAAAAACCCTATAAGAACACTGATGCAAAAACCCTCAAGACTCTCAGGCGCCGTCTGCGCACCGACAAACCCCAATGCAAACCTCGCTCCATCCGCAATGCGCAGTGCCCCGAAGCCAACAAGCCAGAGTCAGCGCAGTTCAGCGCTAAAGTTGGTGCTTTAGTGTCAAAGTAGGTTTATGTTGAGGAATCCATTCCTGAACTGCTATTCTTTGTAGAGTCTTGTAGAGCTCGGGGCCCTCCTCTCTGTTCCAAAAACACCTCGTACCCACGAAGATCAAGCCGGACGATTTCTGCAATTCCTGCCTAAAGAGAACAATCCTAGAGCCCTCAAGTGGAACAACATGTTTAGGCTTTAGGGTTTAGTTTAGGCTTTAGGGTTTAGTTTAGGCTTTAGGGTTTAGGTGCCAAGGACTCCCAATATGCCGGGCCCACAGAGGCGCACGGTGGTCCGGGAGTCGTCATCGTCGGCTCCGGTGGGATGCTCCACCATGGCCTCGAGGCCCCCAAAAAACGGCGTAAAAAAGTCTGAGGTGCCCGGTGCTTTTGGGCGGCGCGTCTACAGGCGCGCTGTCTGTCGATGCTGTTTACATGAAAAACCTGACTCCCCGACCCATAGCTGCACTGTAACCTGCTCATTGCATGCCAGACCCTGTTTGGGTCAGGGGATTTCGCCTGCGAGATGCTGGCAAATGCCATGTTGAATGTAAACACAGGATTGGGTGCAATACTGGAGATACATGCGGTGCTTGTCATCACTATCATACTAGACCTGATCATCCGATGCCGCAGAATCAATCACAGCCTCGTCGTCTGTGTCATCATCATGTTTCCAGGGACAAACAGTATGCCTACAGTAACGAACGTATTCGACTGAATGCCCCTGGACACACGAAAGTAGCTACCAACTTGGACAAAATTTTCGCGTACTCACAAAGCCAGCGAAAGCCAAACATCAGGAACCACGGAACCTGACAGCTTGATGGCACAAAGCCAGGACGACTGTCCTGAATCGGAAAACCCCCCAATGTGAGGGCTTCCAAACTTGCAAAGAACAAGGAATCAAGGCAGCACCAAGTAGCAACAGCCGTCAGTTTGAGCTCGTCTGCCTGCTTGACATACATCCCTCCTACCTTGTACAAAGCTGGCATCTATCTTTATGCTGTGTGGGTGGTTCCACACACATTGAGAAGTACTGCTACTAAACAAGCGGGCAAACCAATAGCTTCAATGAGAAGGCCGCCTCAAAAAGCGGTAGCATAATCAGGCATGAAACCAACATCACCCGAAGCTAATGCAGTTCACGAATCCCGCTGCCGAGTTTCCATGCATGAAGGATGAAAAAACACACAATGAGGACAAACAAAACACTTAAATAGATGTCGAGGCACAACCAAATAACCCGAAACTCTTGTTTGATACAGTTCGAGTAGTCGTTGTTCACAAGACGCGTAGCAGCACAGCAGTGCCTGTAGTAGGTATGTAGTAAGCAATCGTCGCCGTACTGGTGATTGTAGTTGCTACAAAAATTGAGTAACAACAGCATCCATGATGGCATGAGTGTGATATGAACAGATCCCTTGTTAGCCCCTAAACCCTTTTCCACAGGCTTGAACTGAGCTCGCCCGGCCAAGTCCCTCGCAGCACATCGCACTCGTGGCGAGATGCGCAAGGCTAAGCCCCTAAACCCTAAACTCACCAAAGCTTATGATATGAACAACTCCCTTGTTAGCCTCGGATCCGGAACTCTCCATTGACTGGCCCCCATCGGAAGCGGCAGTCGACTCCTTAGCTCTGTTGCCGAACAGGCTGGGGTTTAGGGGTTTAGGGTTTAGCTTTTAGGGTTTATAGTTGCGAGCAGATGGATGCACACTGCTTCCGAAGCAGATGGTTAGCAGTAGCTATATAGCAACAGTATAAACAGCTTGGTGTTTCAGTGTTAGCGACCGTTTTAAAGTATTAGACTATGAACACTGGTGTTAATCCTTGGCCTCATCAGGGAGTGCCGTCCTTCTGTCGGTGCATCCATGTGAGAAGCACCATTACCAGAACTGGGCGTAATATCTCATATCTACAAAACACAGAGGGTCTTCACACTTAAAGCTGCCTTGACAGGCCGCTGCTTGTGATTGTCCATGACGACCGCGATGAGGGTGACATTGAAACATGTCCAAGTCTTGACATGCAGAGCATCTATGCACAAGCCATGCCTAGCTATGCATCTAGGTACCGACCTTATCTATCTATGTAGGTTCGTGGTCATTATACTTTGAGGTCTTACTGAACTGCCTCAGGGCAGCTGAGGCGGGCGGAGCGTAGTTCACAGGTGAGGGCGACCGGAGAGCGCCAACACCAGCAGCTGAGCAACCATGTGCAGCGCGAAAATGCTGTGTTCCTCAACTGCAGCACTGAAACTACATGAACAAGTCGCGAAAGCTTGGTTACATACCTGACGGCTGGCGTGACTGCCTGTGTACCTTCCCGCCTGCGCGTGGTACTTCTTGCCCATGATATGCAGAATCGCCTCAGGAGCTTGAACAATCGACAGGGGTTCCCGCAACAAAACACAAAAAAACAACGGAGAAGTACCTGGTTGTAACCTCGCACTAGAAGTGTAAGGCGACGGACGATCCTGTGAAGAACATCAAGTGTCAGCTTTGCACCATTGCATAGTGACCGCTAGTGGTACTGCAGCCAGTCTGACAGCATCTCCTATCTCTGTAGCCTCGTCCTGGATGGCACCCTCCATTCGGCAACAAAAACTGCTAGAAACCCCAACCAGCATCTGCTACAACCGCGCCAACTAATTCATGTAAAATCATTTCCCACCGGCACCCGCGGAAGGGCTCCGCTAACAACGTCTCGAACCTGACCAACCCCTCAAAATTCCTGATAGCACAGGGGCCGTGATTATACGATATCTACTTTAATAAGGAACCCTACAGTAGTAGTGGTAATTGCTTAGGCCCCCATTCTATTGTACCGAGAAGGGCGCGAACAAAGCTTTTGCATCGAGAAGCCACAATCACAATGAGCAACAGGAGGCGTCATGGGTGCTGCAGCGAGGCTGCCTGAAGCAGCAGTTCTAGGGCTTAGAGGGTTTAGGGTATACAAGCTACAGCATCAGGTTGTCGGTTTGACCTTGTATACTAATGCAGATGTTGGTGGAGTCTCACACGGTGTCGGACGAGTGAAGGCACGCGTCTTCTGGGACGACCGGCTTCAGACAGGTACAGGAAATCATGTGCAGCAGTCTCGAGGATAATTTCTGTGGCCTAGGGAAAGAAATGTGGTTCATGTCCGAGAGTCACTCTGATCCTGTTGTTTTCAATACTTGCGCAAGCCTCGAGGAATTCATGCATTATATATGTCGTATGTGAGGCTTTGCCAATGCACAGGAACTATTATTTTTAATCTATGCTGCTGTTCGTTTATTCGTTACTACCGTCTTGATACTGTGAGGAGCAAGGAGTGTCGGTCCAGCACCGATTCAGGTGACGGAGACTCTTTTTGCACTGATTATAGCCTCACCCAATGTGTTCTCCTCGCTGCCCGCCATACAATAGTGGCTTACTGCATCAACATGCATGTGGCCTCTATGCGATGCTCATAAACTTCGCTTTCACTCTTCCCGCAGTTCTTCCAGAAAACCCTATAAACCTTGAAGCTGCAACCGCCCCCCCAGCTACTGCTCCTATGTGTGCGGCTACAGCTCCTGCTCATCGGAAAACTTTTTGCAAGTCAAGCTGAACGGACCTTCATTGAGTAACGAGCTGACGGCATACGATTTGTCCTTCTTGTGGCATCTATGCTATTCATCAAAGCCCTGTCGGGACTCCAGCAAGTGCAGGCGGCAAGGGCCGCAAAACGTAGGTAGGCATGGGGAACTGCAGGCCGCACCAGGTCCAGGGAAGTGGGAATGGGGACTGCAAGATTTGTAGACTGCAGCAGGAAGCCATTAGAAGGAAGCACTGAAGAATCCAACATTAAAACAACGGACCTCTGACATTCAATTGTCTTTGGTCACGGTGATCTTTGCTATTTGGGGAGAGGGCCCCCATTCATTCAAAAGGGAAATGATTGGCAACATAATAAGCATGAGTGCGGCTATCACATCATCACAAGCTAAAGTGCACTGGAAAACATCGACGCCCCGGTTTAGAAAAGACAAAACCCACAGGATCGGCGTGACTCGAAACCCTAAGGTGAAGCCGAGTGGCTCTGCGGCAGAGACCGAAGGCTCGCCATCATGGCTTGCCCCAAAGACAGTTCTCCATTCCCCTTGGGAAGCAATCAAAACATGTGTACTCTGGAGATCCCTATAAAAGAAAGCGGAGCAAAGCAGTACCCAAGAGCCTTGTGGTGTTGAGCGCCAGGCGGTCGTAGCCTCAGTTCCAGCTTCGTGTTCGCCGCTGGCAGGTTAACGTGTCATGGCATAAGAAACGTGTTACGGAAGCTCCCGTCCCATCGCACCAGCACCGCACGGTCACCACACCGTTTCGTTTTGGCTTGAGACGGCACCCTCGGGTAAACCACCGACAGCCAAGGTCGAAGACATCTCCGTTTTCAACCATATCCAAGCGACATCTACTCCATGACGTCACCTTCTTCCCATGAGGGGTTTTCAAACCCCCCGGCCAGTTGGCCCCCCAATTGTTATTGGGGCTTTCAGAGGTGTGAAAAGATGTTTTCAGTAATGAAACAGTGCTTTTGGGACAATGATTACAGGTGTTTTAACATATGACAACAGGAGTTCCCCGGTGCACTGTTCCAGTTCGTGCTGGGACACCACGACGTCTCTCCTCTATCTCTCTCTCTCTCTCTCTCGCTCTCTCTCTCTCTCTCTCTCTCTCTCTCTCTCTCTCGCTCTCTCTCTAAGCAACATCTATTCCACGACATCATCTCTCTCTCTCTCTCT
>CAJNJA010080697.1:7539-19632 GCA_905231915.1 Symbiodinium necroappetens | reverse complement strand
GAGTAGGTAACCCTTAACTTTTTTGGGCTTATATAATCCCTACCATAATTGAAAGGTTAACCTTTTTTGGGCTAGGGTACTCAGCCCCTATAAGGGTTGAGGGAGCTGACGGCTTGTCATTAGAGAGCGTGGTAAACAGTGTAGGCCATCTCTGCTTAAAGCCGCCTGTCCTTGACTGCGTGGTCCGTGCTTTGGCGAGAATTCGCAGCTGTATGTGCACCTTGGGGACTGGGTTTTCACAGATTTTGGACTCGAATCCACATCCCACAGGATCCGAAGTACCTAGTGCATAGACCAAGGTTGGGCTCCTACATTCAGAAATTATGATCACGGTTTTGTGTACGTATCTCCCATCCGTATATGCTTTGGGAGCTGAGCCCCAAACTGCAGTTTTCTGACGCGTTGTCTGAAGTGATGCTGTGTTCCCAAGAGAGTCGAGGTTAAACACGCAGATGGTCGAGGCTGGCTGGCTGGGGCCGTAAACCCTAAACCCTTTAACCCTAAACCCTTTAAACCCTGTAACAACAAAAACCCTAAACCCTTAACACCCTTGAACCGCAAAACCCAAACCCTTAAACAGAAAAACTAAACCCTTTAAGCCCTTTAAACCCTTAAAAAGACCAATCCCTTATACCCTGTAACCCTAAACCCTGAAAAAAAAACTTTTAAACCCTGTAACCCTAATCCCTTTAACCCTAAAACCCCAAGCCCCGAGCTCCCGAGCCCCCACCCGCAATAGAAAACTAACGATTTCGACCAGCTGCCTAGTCCCTGTATCTCTGGCACCTCTCGGGTTTTGAAGTCTGCCTCGAGTTTAAGATTTCCTTTTGGGCTTCTGGCTTGGATTCGGGCCTGGGATTTAAGATTTATTCGGGCTAAAGGCTTGCTCCAACATTTTTAGCAGGATTCGGATCAGACTCCCATAAGCCCCAGCAGCCTGGACCTTAAGGCAATGAAAATCCGAGACATCTAGACCTTAAACCGCTCATATAGTCAACTTGTTTCAAAGCGAAGCCTCTTGCCCTGGGATCTCAAGCCCACGAAATCACAGTTTGATCCTGTAGCGGTTTGAGATTGCAACCCTAACAAATCCAGGATTTTTGTGGTATAAACCAGAAAACAAACAAACATTGTCGATTGCCATCCTTGCTTTGGATTTCATCTTTGCTTGTCGTGCTGACCTATGCCTAGACGGCAGAAGGTGACAACCCTTGCAGGATTTGGTTGATTTTCAATGAGCACTCTCGAAAGGGGTGAAGGACGTACAGCGTATAGCCTCTGCCTGCGCGATAGAGACCGTGATTCAGAGCTGTTACACTACATCCCAAAACTTGCAGGGAGTCGAGATCCGGGACCTTCACTCCCGGACAAAGCTTACAACTCAAAACCCGAAAGAAAGCCCAAAGAACTAGGAGTTGAAGACTTCTCCTGGGCCTCGTGTGGCAGCTTCGGTATGAAAGCCAGAGAATCCTATACAGCTGCAGCTTCAAGCTCGAAATATGCCAAATCCGTCTACCAAGCCTCCTTCTTCCCAAATGGGAGTTTCCGATAACAGGGGTACCTTGCTTGTAGGGTTCTTTTCATAAGTATCCTACTATTTAGGGCACTATATTCGGGTCCCCTATTTTCGGAAACCCCGAAATGGCCTGCAACCTGTGGCTCTGACTATAGCTTCCTGTTATTATGGCGCTACCCTGCAACTAAGGGCACAGGTGTTGGGTACATCCCGAACGACCTGGAACCTTAAGGCCACGCTATCTCCCCGAACCAGCCCGGTGAACGCACGAACCGTAAGGATGCAAAAGACCCATATTCTATACTCACTGTCCCCAAAGAAACTATATGGGGGGCGCTCATCTATAACATAGGTACAGGGACCCTATGCATTCTCCAGTAAACGCCAGTAAACTCCACAAAACCCTGCCAACACGCCCTCTAGAAACCTTGCAGAACCCTTCAAAGACACTCTAGAGGTAATACTTACCAATATTATTCTTAGGGTTCTTACATGTATGGTACATGGACCCTCGGGTTGGGAGCACTCATCCCCAGGACGTTTGCGAACTGATCGGCCGGCGTCAAAAAGCCCAACATCGCGTTCGCCTTTGCCAGCACAGCCGCTTGGTTTCTGTTCTGGTCACGGAAGGTACCCGGGGCCCTTCCGGGATCATAGCCTTCTAGTTCGTGGGGTATGGGGTAAAAAATTCCGCTTGCTGGTGAGGCTTTGACACTGGTGATATAACATCAGCATCGTTGTTCCGAGTCTCTCCTTTCTGCACCAAAGCTTTCCAAAGCGTGCTGATGGTCTCAACGGACCGTAACTTGATAAGACTCGATGATTTCTGTCGCTCCGATGTGATCAGATGGTTTCTGTGGTCAACGGAACGACACAAGCAACTTCAGGCAGCCGGTGGTGTGAAAAGGTTCACCTTGGGTTGCGGCTCAGGGGATCCCTACGTACCTGCATAGTACACTGCAGGGGGGCTTCCACTGTTTAGAATCAGTTTTCGTGGTTTGTGCAAGTATCCTTCATACAGTAGAGCTACTTGCTACCTATATTTGGAACTCCGAACCGAAAGCAAAAGCCGTGCATTGCTGAGGCAACGGCAACGTCTACAGTTTCCTCTCGCCTCCGGCCTTCTTGAAGTCGAACTGACAGAGCACAGCTTACGTGTTGCTTAGGGTTTGGTAAGGCTTGAAAGGTGTTGTAGCACTCTAAACGGTTTTGTGAGGGCTCTTGAAGGATTTTAATCAGGCTTACGGTAGGCCCTTGAGAGGACAGCCTTCAGATCGGCATCGCAGTCTTTACCAGCACGTCAGGTGTTGGGGATGGTCTATAGAATCTTATTGCTTAAGATTAATATGTGATCGGCCCGTTAATTGAAACAGCGGGGTAGAAATTAATAGCACAATGGTTTTCGGAAAATTTGTGCAATGTATCTGACCGGCTCCCCAAACCTCTAAACTAAAGGATCTTAGATCCTTAGAGCGCATGGCACTATAGAGAAGCCCTGAAGCCCAACATGGCTGCGCATAATATGGGGCCGAAAATAATTGCCTAGACTATTTTGTGGATTTGTTTTTTTGGGGGGTTCTTTATTATGACCATAGTAAAATATTCCCAAACCCTTATTCTAATGACTAAGGCTCCTACATTATCTACCAGTGTTTGGGATTGAAGATTTAGCGCCTTGCAGCTTTCGGGGACGCCCGTTAACGAGACCAATATGGACTACCTGCGGTAGCTTTGAGATGCACAGCCCGTATTTCAACACTACAGGGGCCCTGCATGAGACACCCTAAACCCCTATAAACCCTACACCAGGGGGAACCCTTTAAGCAGCTCCGTGCCTGCGGCGGTTTCAAGCCAGTCCGTGGAGACTGGCATCTCCATACTTTTAAAGGGCCTGCAAGCCATGGATGCAATGTGTCTTGGGGTGTGGGAGTGCTGGGCAACTTTTAGGGCTAGCGGTCCCGAGGTTTAGGGTTCAGGGTGCTTGCGGTTTAAGTGGGCTTTTGTAGTTTAAGATTGGCATGGAGACTTCTGACAGCAATGGCGGTGGACCCGGCCAGGACACTGATCCCAATCTAGAGCCACATCCATGTGCAGGGATGCCAATGTTCACAGCTGCAAAGATGGCTGTGGGAGTTTCTCAGAACCAGGGAAGCCCACTTGTCAGGCTTTAAGATGTTCAGGGTTTGTGGGCTTCAGGGTTTACAGCTTTAAGCTTTAGTTGGCTCTAGGACTTTAGAGCGTTGGTTTTGGTTAGTTAGAGGTTTCGGACAATGTCGGTATTACTATTTCTACAAGCAGCCCAAGATGTCACCGCAGTCACATGTTCAGACACGCGGCATCAAACAGAAGCAAATACAGTGTCGAGGGCTGAGTGTTCAATGGACTGTCAACTTGTCTACTTGTAGTAACTCGATGCATGTTTGAGAAACTCCCATCTCCGTTGGGGAAAAGATAGTTTGAGAGCGCTCGGAAAAAAGGCAGAGAGCTCAATCATGCCAGCCTTGAGCGAATCGTCCCGACAGGAACAGCCCCTTAGTGAGGAAACGCTAATGATTGCGCCTTATTTGCCTCCCGTGCGGCCATGGTAAACATTGCTGCAAGGGATTGCAAGGGAAAGTGTACTTCTCCACTTCTTTGCCTAGCGAATGTCGTTGCAAAGCTCATTGTAGGAATGCTTCTATGGCTTGGTCTTTAGGACCACAGTCCCCCCCAGGGCCAAGTAGAATAGTTTAAGTTTCAGGGTTCAGGGTTTAGGGTTTAGGGTTCAGGGTTCAGGGTTTAGGGTGGTTTTTGGGGGCAAATAGTGGCCTAGAGAGCAGACCAAGGTGACCTCAAGGGCGGCGCAATAAGGGGGGCTGCTTAAGACCTGTAGTGATGCAGTGGCTTCGGTTCACAGAACAAAAACCCCAAAAACCCTAAAAGTAGTCGTTCGGGCCTCTCTTCCCAAAACACACTTTATGGTACGGTACGTTTTAAGCCCCTCTAGGTCTCAATACTACGCCTGGAGCATACGTTTCGAGCAGGCTGCGCCCATGAAGAGACCTGCTGCGCAACTTGGATTCTGTTTGAGTGTGTGGTTTAGGGTTTACGGTTTAGGGCGTACCAATTTCTGGGTTTGGGATTTAGGGCCAGTTTGGGGGTAGTGTTTACGGCTTCGTTCTTACATTTTCTCGACAGGCTCGATAGGCTCTTAGGATGCAGTTGTTTTTGTTTGCCTTGTAGCTTGCAGTGCATGGATGTACATGGCCTCTTACACGGACTACTGAGACGCATGAGTTGCTTGACGATTGGTAGTTTCCGTCCCTTAAACCCTAAACCCTACTAAGCCCGAACCTTTCTTAACCCCAAGTCATAGAGTCGAAGCCCAAGTTTCGGCGTCTGCAGGGACAGGGGAGGGGGCTCAAGGGCTCCGGGAGTTAAAGTATACTCAGCCCTTAGCGTCGGCCTGGGTTGTCTCACTCAAAACATGTGTTTTTAAAGTGTTTCGGATCGTTGTGTTAAACAGTCCGGATTGTTTAATGAACATCTGGGACGGCAAAGCAAGAATAAACCTACCCATAGGCCCCTAAGTAGTTTCTTTTCGGGAGTACCTTATATAAAAAGGAACTACTTAGGGGCCTATAACCCTAAACCCTAAACCCTCTGCCGCTCTCGGGATCCGGCATTCAGCTCCCGCCCAAACAAGGCGGCAGCCGAAGGCGAAAGCAAAGGCAGCCGGGCCCTTGGACATAGCCTTCCTGGGGGTCCTGAATGTATGGCTGTATAGGGTTTGAATGTTAACACTTATACAACAACTCAATACATGTAGGTGTGTGAGGAATTGGTACGAATAGTTCCTTCTCTTGATGGTGCCTAGTTTGGTTCTACAACCATTCAATCCGAGGGCGACGGCTTGAGCTCTGTGTTTCTTCCGGGCTGCTTGAAACAAAGGTTAAGATCCAAAGAACAAGAAACCCCAAAGCCAAAGCGACATCAACCACGCGCCTATGGTGCAGTGCTTGCAGTTGCTGGACAGTACTTTCATTCCATCCTGGCGCACGATGGATGCATTGCTCTAGGGCCCCTGAAAAGGCAGCAGGTTTAGGGTTTAGGGTTAGGGTTTTTTGGGGTTTAGGGTTTAGGGATTTTGGTGTTTAGGGTTTAGGGATTCTAGGGTTTCGGTGGAGATTTAGAGCTTCCGGTTTGTTGGGGCGTCCTTGTAGTCAGAGCCCGCTGAAGGGAGAGTTTGGAAACGTGGATCCCAAAAGGGATCCTAGTTAAGAGGACTTGATGTACAATGTACGGTTTAGGAAGCAGGGTTTAGAGTATTGGGTTTAGGTTTCAATGATGGGTCAACAGTCTGCTGCATGTTGGCCACGTGAAGCCCAACGTGATTTTACCGATCCTGCTCAGAAGCTCAACAGCAGCAGGCACAACGGCGCCATGCTGCCGGTGGATTGCTACAAGATATTGAATCAATCATGAAGATCTCATCCGCATGTTAAACCAGTCTGCAAAAAGTATTTGGGCCTCTAAGTCTGGGGACCCACTTGGCATGAGTTTTAAGATTCTGGAGCCCAATAACAAAGAGCACTGGAGGTTGTTGAAGGCAAGACCTCAGAGCTAACTCGCAGCCCTGAACCCACAACCTTGTGAAGTAGAACTGCACAGACATGAGCAACTGTTCCCGTTGATATGTGCGTCTCTGGCTACACCATGGACCGTGATTCGCAGACGAGCTTGCGGCAATCTAGGAATCTGAAGAAATGTTATTCAAGAGTATCGCCTTGTAGTCTTTACTTAAAAATCTCCGAAGGCAGTCCTCACATAACTCATATACACGACTGTTACGCAACCCGCAAACCTTGGTCTAGCCATGACGGCCGCAGCATCACCCAGTTTCAAAAGCAACGAGTCCCGTCCGACATGCCAGAGCTTGCAAGTCATGCGAGGCAAGTTTGCACAACCCGCACGTTATGTAAAAGGGTATAGGGGTTGAGGGTCTAAGATTACGGGGTTGAGGGTTTCAGGGTTAAGGCGTTTAAGGCAGTGAGGGCTTAGGGTTGAATTGGAACCACATCGCAGCGAAAGGCGCTTGCACCGTGACTTCTCAACGCAGTTCGTCACTCCAAGTCCTAGTTCTGTTGCCGCAGCTCTTGTGATGGGCAGCCCAGCAAACAAACTTCAACTGCAGTGGCTAGACGTCTAGGGCGAGATTGGATGTTAGGGATTTTGGTTTGTTTTCGGTGATGTTTAAGGTTTCGGGGTTTAGGATTCTGTTCATGTCGCCGTCATAGCGCTC
Source organism: Symbiodinium necroappetens (assembly GCA_905231915.1). NCBI lineage: Eukaryota > Dinophyceae > Suessiales > Symbiodiniaceae > Symbiodinium > Symbiodinium necroappetens. Next base: position 12,835 of record CAJNJA010080697.1, on the reverse strand, counting down.
GAAGCAACATGTTCATCGGCATTGCCTATATCAAGGTGCAGAAATCGGGCCTTCTAATACTAATGTTTTGTGTGACGCAACGACATACCATGACATGTCCTGAAGCATCATCCAATGTATGCAAAGCCATTTGCATTGTACTATTTAATTTCGAGGCGAACTGGTGACGAGGGAGGCAAGACAAGTTGCATATATGAACGTATCGTCATGGTCGGGAGTCCGTGAACCATGATCTCCGCAACATGCTGGCCGACTTGAGACACAAGGGCAAGTCGGGGGATTGATTGGAAAAAGGTCTTGCAAGGTAATCTCGGAATTTACTTTGCTGCGGTCGGGAAAACCATACACCCCAAACCCAGAAGCCCTGCTAGAGTATCGCCACTGCAAACCTAAACGACGCATCCTCAGACACTGAGGCGCAAAGCCCGACGCTTGGTTTCTAGAAATATTCCGGGCGTGCAGAGTCTAGGGCTCCGATCCCTCATTCCCAAACTCCGTGATCCTTGTCTGCCTAGAGTTTAGGGGGGGTTTAGGTTCGGACGGTGTGATGGTTTGTGTTTTGGGTTTGTCCTTGCCCTGAAACCTTCTTAGCTCTGAATCCCCCAACCACAGAAAGGTATCAAGCTTTGAAGAGTGTAAACAGACTTTCCCTGTTACTAGATTGTCAGGCTATATAGTTTACGGTAATATATGCCAGAACCTGTTCTGATTATAAAGTGCCCGCATATCCCTAGGCTAGCGCGCCTCCAGAGGAGGAGCCAGAGGACAGGTTTCCGAAGGGTTCCTGAAAGGGGCTGCTCCCTAGGTTCCCTTATAAGGCTTGCGAGGCTTGTGGAAACCTCATAGACCCCAAACATCCCTAAGCCTTGAACGGGCCCCTCTCCAGAGTCCATGAGGCTTCTAGCGATTCTAGCGGTGGGTTTAGGGTTTAAGGCCTATAGGGCTTATAGGGTTTATAGGGTTTGGGGTTTAGGGTTTGGGGTTTGGGGTTTAGGGGGGGGTTGTTTTGACAAAGTGTAGGCATTGAGGGATTCGACACTGACGCCCTGGCGTCCCCCTTACCATCCTTATCATGGAGGATCTATAAGGCTTGCGATAGTAAGTAAGGTTCTACAGGGGTTCTGTAGCGGTTTAGAATTTTAGGGATTTAGGGTTCAGGTGTTGGGGCTTCAGGTTTAGGGGTTCAGGGTTTCAGCGCTTTTGGGGTTTTTCGCGGTCTCGAGATGAAGAAGCCCCGGCCGCCTTCTTTTTTTCTTGAAGCCAAGGCCACGACTGTAAGCCCCAAATCCCCAAAGCAAAACCCTGATGACCCGAATGTAACCCTTAAGAGCCCTGGTGGAACCTGTCTACGACACCGCTTAAAGAACGCCAGAAATCTGAACGGGCCCCTGTAGGGGAAGCCTCTGAAGGAGCCTGCAGAGGAAGCGCCGGAGGACATGGAGGTGGAAGAAGCAGAAGAGGAGGAAGAGCAAGCTCAGAAAGCTCGATATCTTTGGGGCGTTGTATACGGGGCTCTGCTAGGGTTTTTGTAGGGTTGTAGGGCTGGCGATGGTGCTAAGGCTGCTCAAAGAGAACTTTAGGGATGAAGGGTTTTTGGGGTTTCGCCTTTGAGACTTTCGGAGTGTGGCTCTAAGGATTTATCAGTTCTTTGGGGAGAGAAAGATAGAGAAAGGTTAGAGGACGTTAGGTTACAAGGGGCGAGAACTCGGAATGTTGGGCTATGCAGCTTGTGGATGCCCTGGTCGCCCAGCCCTACATCGCAAGCGTTCTGCCGAGTGCTTATTTGAGGGCCCCAATTCGTGGCAGCCGCCTGCAGGAGATCCTCAAGAAGCCAGCAGCCGCCAAATCTGCAGCTAAGGCCACTCTGTAAGTTTTGCCTACGGCCCGAAGGGTCCAAATGACAATATCATGCTGCATGAGTATCTTGATTACTCATTCTGCTTAGGGCTTTGGGTCACTACGTAGTCATAAACAGCACAACAGCAGTAGTAATAGTAGTAGTAATAATAGTAATAGTAACTGCAGTAGTAATCATAGTAAAACGCAATGACATCTGAACAAAAATAATAGCAATAGCAGTATTCCTCACTCAAAATAACCAGAGTAATGCTTTTCTTCATATTAGCAAAACCATCATAAGAATAGTGGCACTGGTCTGAACCAGACACAACAACACAGGTGTCTATTCTTAGTAATAATAATAACAGTAGCAATACTGGTAATAATACCTATATTATGAATTTGATAATAAAAAGCGAAAAACAGGATAACTTGTTAACATATGAATAATAACATGGTAAACACTAGCAATAAGGACAACCATAGCCCAGCAACAACAATAACACTATCACTAGCAAAAAACAATCATCAATAATAGCAGTAAGCAAAAAGAATAACACTAATAGTACTAGTAACATCAAAACTTATTATCAATAACCGTAGGAATAATACCACAGGGAGTCTAAGAGAGAAGAACGGAGTAGAAACCAACAGCTTGATGATGGGCTGTATCTGCGTTTCGCTTGCGTACTTGATCTAAAGGGTATGAGGGAAATGATGCTTAAACTTTTTTCTGCTACTTTAGAGTTCAAGTTGCTTAGGCCGCGGACACCCTAAACCGTAGGTTTTATTGAAGGCATGGAGTTTAGAGAGGGTGGCTTCGATTTCGATGACGCAGCAGCAGGTGCTTTGTTACCCGTAAAACATACTCTAGCCCCAACTCTGGCTCAGGGTGAACTCTTGCGGCCCTGATCAGAAAAGCCTAACCCCTAAGCTGCAAGCACACGAGTCGCATCCTCAAAGCCACGCTGCAGGCCGCAGCCAAGGGCAAAGCAAAAGCGAAGTCCAAGGCCAAGGCTCCGAACAAATTATGGCGTTTAGGCTTTAGGATTTAGGGTTTAGGTTGGACATGTGGAGTGTGAGGTTTCAGCGAAACAATGTTGAACTTGCCCGGCGAAGGGTCTACGGCCTAGGGTTTAGGGTTTGGACATGGTGCGGTTGATGATACAAATCCTGCAGTACCCCAGAGTAAGGAATATACCATAACTCCCACAGTTTAGGGTCCTGCAGTTCATGCAGGATTTATATCATCAACAGTAGGAACTTGTGTTCGAGATTTGGCTTTTTTGGCTCAGAGAGTTTAGGGTGAGTCAGCCTACGACAGGGTGAAAACCCGCCCAAAGCTTTTGGGAAAGTGTTTTTTCTTCGGGGGGTCTTTTAGGATCTATTCGAAGGTGGTTTCGATGCGTTGGGTTTGTGATGCGACATGGCTGGCACAGTATGTTTGGTGATGGGTCGGGCTTTGATTTGCGGGCTGCTCGGACAGCTTCCCGCGGATGCAGCGGTGAGGAGCTCGAATCGGTGCTGCATCCGATGCGGAGCTTCACTGCGCTACAGGCACAGCTTTAGGCTCCAAGCTTGGGGCGTTCGGCCGGCGCTGCCAGGCGAGGATTCGACGCATTGCAAGGCAGCCAAGTTCTGTAACAGAATCGGGGACCACATCACCTGAACACCAGGGGCCGGCGAAGGAGGTTTCAGGTTTTTCGGGGGCCTCTAGGAACGGCGGGAGCTGCCCTACTTCGCCTTCATAGAAGCGTTGTGGTGCTGTGATTTTGTCGGCTACACTGACATTAGATGGCACGAGTTTTGTAAAGGTTTGTTAAACCCTAAACTTCCTAAACCCTAAACCCCTAAACCCTAAACTCTAAGCTCTCATTCTTTTTGTTAGAACAACTGGTTCTTTACGGACCTCACAAGGTCCCAATGACTCTTGGAGTATAGTTTAGATGCTCCGAAAATTCCACTTCAGACTCATCCCGGAACTGCAGCAGTCATCATTGGGGTCCATGCTGTAAGCTACTAGGTTTAGGGTTTAGGGGTTAGGGCTTGTCTAGAGATCCCAACTCAAAGAGCTCTGCACATCTACCTGGGTGGTGCTCTAGATCAGGGTCCCGTTTAGATCGCCAACATAAGTACGGCACCCTTCTAAGAAGGTCCTTAAACGGCACCCTAATTTAGAGAACTGCCTATGTGACGTGCATTTCAGGTCGCGGAGGAGCCTGCAGAGCCTGAGGAAGAAGAGGACTCAATGAGAGCTGTGTCGCTGATGAATACGTTTTTTGCGGCTTAGGGTTTAGGGTGTTCGAAGGTTTTAGGGTTTACAGGGTTTAGGGTTCGAAGGTTTTAGGGTTTAGGGTTTAAAGTTTAGGGTGGCCCACACCCTAAACCCTAAATTGACTGACTTGATATTCAGTGAAGCCGCTGGAACTGTTTGGGCATTTTCACAAGTGCTCTTCTTGCGGTACAGTAAGGGTTCTGTCGTCGTTTTGCAAAACACATGGTTTTCGTTCTCCATTGATTGTTCTCAGTTTTTTGTTTTAAGTCGCTCTCGGAAAAGGGAATGTTTAACTCGCAGGTGAGTATTCTTGATAGCAGTTCGTATGGTGCTCATCGCTTCGATTGGCGCTAGCATGGCTTCTAAAATGGCACTTTTCGGTTTCTGGCTTACAGGTGTCCGATTTTGGCTTGTGTATTGGCTGCTTACGGCTTGAATACGCGATGACATACAGAGATGCGGCATGTCTTTCCGACCAGAGCAAGCATGGGATACCCAGTTGCCTGTAGCACCAAGACCGACCCTAGAGTTTACCTCCCTAAACCTACCTTACTGGGGCTTCCTGGAAGAGTTGTAACTAGGAATTTAGAGTTTAGGGTTTAGGGAGGAGTTCACGATTTAAGTTGCTCTTGGGTAACACTTGCAATTTTCCCGCTATACACACATACATATGTACTGTCTGAGACAGACAACAGACTGACTGACTGATTGACAGACCGACAGCCAGAGAGAGAGAGCGAGAAGGAGGGAGAGACAGAGAGAGAGAGAGAGAGAGATAGAGAGAGATAGATAGATAGACAGATAGATAGATAGACAGGGCCTAATTTGTCCTCTAACAAGGAGCTACGGCAGCCGTGCTTCCGTAACCCCCACACATTTGAGACGCAAAACCCGGCAAAATGCTCTGAGCTTCGAGCCCTGACATTCAAGATGAGCACAAACCCTGAACCCAAACCCTTAAACTCCACAAAATCCTTGACCTTTCCTGAACCTCAATCCTGCAAGCCCAAAAATGACCTAGTCTTAGGGCCTCTCAAGCGCAGGAGGCAGAAGAACCAGAAGCGGCAGAGGACTATCCAGGGCCAATAAATAGGTGCACAAGTCAATATGCCCATATGCGTGCACGCTCGTGTATATAATATATATATATACACACACACATGTACACATACATACATACAT